>VHIG01000024.1:0-69396 GCA_008121275.1 Drosophila lowei | reverse complement strand
AGACCAATTTAAGTGAGCTTTCTTCATTCGACTTTGCAGAAGTGGCTTTTGCCAGGTTTACTTGCTATTAAAGACACCTCCTTTGGCCGACGTTGAATAGTCGGAATAGAAATGTCATTTGCAAAACGTTGCTGCAGCTCTGACGCTATCTCAACATAATTTTTAAACCGATCCTGAAGCTCCCTTTATAATAACACGATCTTTCCTTACCCCATTGCTAAGATTGGTACCACAAAATATTAATTAATTAATAATTTTTCTAAAAAGGCTGAATTATATTGAATTTGTTATTAGTATACAAGAAACAAATTGACTTATTGGAAAAATTTAGTTTTGGTTATCAAAAGTTGTTTTTCTATTTTTGTAGGAGGGCGGGTCGAAACGCTGCTATCCGGCGACGAGTGTGCAAACGTATCAAAGTGAAGACGTCAGGGTGTAGTGGCTCCAATATTTATATGTTTTTCATGTATTTTCGTATTAAAGTATAATTGTAGGTACGAGTATGTACAAAAGAGCAGCTTGTAGCGGGGGTGGCATCATAACTAAAAATCTAGCCTACGTGCTACGAAACGGGGAGCGCCGTGTGGAAGAGCGCAACAGAGCTCTGTTAACAGCTTGACAGTGAAGTGCCAGCGTTGCTCTGAACATGCCCCCCCTCCCTTGCCGGGTGAAAATCATATTTGGGGTCTATGGCTGTGTGCATGCACCGGACACGATCAATCCGAAAACCGTGCTCTGGGCCACAGGAAGACCGTCCCTGCGCGCCAGGAACCCGGGTTGGATCACCTTCGGGTAGACTTCGGCTCCTTAAATAAGAGAAACTGCTCATCTGCGAGCTTGAGATCTTCAAGTCGATGAGCGCGCCCGTTTCAAAGTTCTTAGAGTCCGTATCCAGGACTACCAGCGCCGTCGGGAGGATATTGAGGCTTCTATGTTGTAGAAGGGAGTCTACGGACAGCGCCGGGGTTCCTACGACGGGGCGGCTTACAGGGAGACGAGTGCGGCGCTCAGCTTGGGACGCTGGACTCAAAGGTGACGATGTCGTGGTTCCTACGACCGGTCGGTTGACGGGACGACGAGGACAGCGTTCGACGTGGGCCGATGTAGATGACGACGATGCTCCCGACGCTGAGCGGGCTGGACGACGGTATTCCTTTTTCCATCGCTGGCACAACTGTTGGGTGAGGCCCTTCAAATGCTGCCATCGATTAATGACCGGTGTGATGTCACCCTTTATTTCGGGTTCGGCCGTAGGCATCAAAGGTCCCCCAATAAAAAAGTGCCCGGGAGTAAGGGCTAACAACTCAGTCGGATTTTCGGACATCGGCGAGAACGGCCTGGAATTAAGTCATGCTTCAATCTTCGGGAGAAGCGTGGAATGCTCTTCAACGGTGTACTTCCGAGTGGACGTTGCTTTTAGAAGAGTTTTGAAACTCTTCACCCCGGCTTCCCACAGACCTCCCATGTGTTGAGCTCCTGGTGGGATAAAACGCCACGAAACCCGTTGATGGCTATACACATCAGTCACTTCTAGGAAGTCACGGAAAGCACAATTGTGGCACCAACGAAAGTTTTGCCATTGGATACCCGTCATGCGACGAAACGAACGATGGCTGCAAAAAATTTCTCGGTCATAAGACACTAACACACAAACATACCCCTTGATTATCAGGCACGCTCTTCCTGTATAATTCCGTATTTTGAAGGGACCCGCGAAGTTAATTCCGGTGTGCGTGAATGGTCTGGAACTGGAAGTTCCCTGAGTGGGAAGATCACCCATCATTTGGGTTTGCAACTTCTTTTGTGGATGTTGCATACCTTGCAGGAGCTTACGACCCCTTCATAAGCCTCTGAGCCTTTGGAATCCAGAACTTGGATCGGATAAGGCGCAACATTAATTGGTTGCCGGCATGAAGAGTTATCCGGTGGGTGAATTGTGCGAGAAGGCGCGACAGCCGACAGCTGTATGGAAGAATAATTGGAAGCAGTTCGTCATACTTCAGAAAGGCAAAAGTTGTGACACGCCCATATGCTCTTATGAGCCCATGTTGGTTTTGGCACTGGCAGCTTCTCTGTTAGGCAGTGATACTCTTGGGAGTATTCCCTGCGCTGAGTCTTTAGGATAAGAGTGCGCTCAGCTTCGGTAATTTCTCCGCTTGCAAGGTGGTCCTCTTGTTCGGGGACCAGCTTCAGGCAGCGTTTTGTGAAGCGAAGGACATAAGCACGGACTCGCAGAGCTCTCTCAGAATGGAGAACCGATCAAGGAATTCTTCGGATGGGCTCGATGCAAAATGAACCTTTACAGCACGTTGCCCGAGGGTTATAACGAGAGCTTCCTCACCTTGGTGTAGTGCTCATGGGTGGCAGAAATATAAGAAACATAAACTTGTATGCAGTTTTCTTCTAATTAAGATTTGGATTGTCGACTAGGCGGGAAATTCAAACAGATTACGTTTTACTTACAATTCGCGAGTTTTGCAGCACTATCAGCTGTTGCGAAAGAAGATTGACTCGATCGTTCTAAATGGAGCGAGAAGGGGTTCTTGAAGGGCTCAGAGATTTGTCTCTTCCTTTTGGATTTTACAAGCGCAACTGAACAGACCTTTTGTCTTAAAATAAAGAACTCACGCGGAAAAACCAAAAATATATGCAAAGCAGAAGACCTGACCATTAATTTGAATCGCAAAGTATTGAAGGCATCCGTGGACAATTTTAAATAATTCCCGGTATTAATTGTGGCAAAAGTTACACAGTTTTCGGCCAGGTAAATATAGAGTGAAAAGAATTTAAAAGAAAACACATGGATTTTCAAAATGTATTCTCCAATAGTTTTTGGATGGCCAGGGCGTTTCCAACCAGTGTTTTTGTTCACAACGAGCAACACAAGGAGACGGAAAAATTACGGTTCTATAGAAAGGTGAGAAACCAGGAATTTCTCTCTGCAAAGAAAAAACAAACTCTGACATAACCTTTCCTTAAAAAATCAGATCAGTTTTCGTCAAGGGCAGGAAAACCCTAGAAAAGTGGCTAGGCTCCCCGACGCAACATTCTTTGGCAGACCAGCAGCCGCAGCAACGCGAATTTTGCGCAGTCTGGGTCTGTTTGATTGTCAGGAGCGGGTGAGCGGGGTCAACGACCGGAGCAGAACGTCGGGAGAAAGAAACTCTGGAGACAAAAAGAAAGAAAGCAGAGCACAGGCGAGGGCATGCCGGCAGAATTTTGCTACTTCAGTTCGATTTCGGGAGAGTAGTGGAGTTTGGGTTTAACTAAACGTTAAAATCTGTTAAAGTTAAAATATATCGAAAACCAAAAACAAATTCAAGATCACAAACACATTCACAACCGGACCAAAAAAAGAACAAGTGAAAATTAACTGTAACATGCAAACTGTGTGCAAGAAGATCCGAAATGACTTGTGAAACAACCAAAACAACAATGTAACACGACACAAATACTCTATTAAGCAAAACACCAAATTTAAACCCAAAAACATCTAACTACAATCGATTTTCGAGAAGGCCTTCGTCGAGTATCTGGGTGAGTCTCAACAAACAAAACCAAGAAAGAGAAAAAAATAAATAAAAGAACTATGTAAAATCAATTGAAACACAGCACGATCGTCGAAGCGACGTACCCTTCTTTGTGTGTGTTTTATTCTTGTTTAGAACTAGGGTTCCGAATCACAACATTTCGTAAAAGAGCATAAACTGAAGAGTAATTAACTAATTTGTACATGTTTGCAATGAGACCCGATTACAATAAATAACAACCGAAGAAACGAAAAACTTATATATAAACATTTCGATGATCATCGCCTGGGGCGCGACTTAATGAGTTGCGCCGCCCCATCGGGGCACCAGCTGCAACTGCAGCTCCGGCCAGGCCATCCTGGCTGAGACCATTCCCAGTATCGTTGTCTATGCAGATATCCGAGTCGGAGTCAACGCGCCTGAACTCGCTGCCATCCTGTGTTAGCTGCTGCGTGGTGGTGAGCAGCCTGGCAATGGGATTACAGCAAACGGGCAGCGTCTCCAGCAGCGTGGGTCGCGAATGCGTCAGCAGGGGCTTCATGTACTTGGTGTCGAAGCTACCCCAGATCCTGGCCAGTATGGCCTTTTCGTGACTATTGCGACGACGTCCGCCGTTGACGCTGCCGCCTGTGCTGCCCAGACTTCCATTCGGCCCGTCCACGGGCGTGTCCACATGGACTCTGTGCCGCCCTCAGACAAACGCATCTTGCCACGACCTCCGCCACCTCCACCACCGCTCTCCACGTCCTGCAAATAACCATCAGAACTGTGAACTTGGTAATTATTTAATTGTTCAGTCTCATCATCAACGCCAACAGGTATTTTCAACCAATTGAGCAGAAAATTGGCTGCCCCGCCCTGTATAATGACCGTAAAGATGACAATCAACGATGTGGCTGTCAACATGGTCTGTCGTGCATCCGAAACCGTATTCCGTATGGCCAACGCAAAGACATGGCACCACGTAAGCCCGCAAAGAAGAGCAAATGCTGGAAATTCGATGAGATTTTGGCTTCCGCCTGATGTTGAGCAGCCAGACAAGGGATACACATTCACGGCTCCGTCCTAAGCGGCGCATATGAAAGCGGTGGTGATGATGAAACCAGCATCAAAGTGGGATGTTTAGAACGTGAACACACACGCCACCGTAGGAGAAGATAAAGTTCCGGCCAGAAAGCTGAGCAAACTCAAAGATCTGTTTGGTGCGTTGCCGTGAATCCTCGGACAGATTGTTGTACGTTAGTGCGCCTGACAGATGCCGCAGAACAGAACGGCCACCACACCTGTCAGCTCTGTGGCCCCGGCCAGCAGAAAATGCTGTAGCTCATCAGCACAAAGAGCGCAGACTCCAGCAGGGGAAGTCACGTACGCGCGTAAACTCCATTAACAGGCCGTAAAACAAGTTTCTCCATGGCAGCACCAACAGCAGCGACAGGAAAGTAATGGCGGAAAAGAAACGCCCATTGCGCGGCAGCGCCGGTCTCAAACTCCCCGTATTGGAGTAATGTTCATAGTTCTGAATGGTCTGAGGACAAAGGTCACCGTATTGGTGTTCACCACAGACTTGCCCGAACCAGCGTATAGAGATTAACATCGACCCGAAGATCATTGAATATGGCCAGAATAGTGAGCGGATCTGTGGGCCGAAATAGGGTTCCAAAATGGAGTGTGTCCAGAGTGAAACTGCTACCAAGTAATTTTATCAGTTTCACAGAAGATAGCAAGACAGCAAGATAGAGTATGCGTTTGAGCGACGTGTAAAACGAAAAAGAGTGTGGAGAGAGAGAACGATGCAAGCAGCAAAGCCCGTAATTCGATTCTTACGGTGTTTGTTTTGATTATTGCGTTTGCTGACTTCTTCGTCTCGTTGGTGGTTGGAATTAGAAAAACATTTGCATTTCATCTTTATATACATACATACTATTATTAATGTTGCTTTGCTGTTGATTAACTAACAATTCTTTTTTCAGCCGGTTGTGTTGTGTTAAGTGAAATTATGAAGAGAGAAAATTGTTAAGAAAATTATGAAGAGAAAGAATTGTTAAAGAAAGATATGAAGAAAGATAATCGTTAAAGAAGAAGATTGGCAAAAGGGAAGAAAAATGATGAAAAGAATACATTAAAGAAAAAGCAAACATACATTTACATACAAAATACATTTATCCGATTACAAATATATAAATACAAAAATAGGAAAATAAGAGAAAAAAGAAAACAACAAAATCGTGTGCAGTTGGCACAATGGTGGTGGGTAGTTTTATCAGTATGAGTAATTGTTATGAATTTAAGAATTAAAGTTTTAGTAAATATTATGGATTAATAAACAGGCATATTTCCTGAAAGTAATGTGAAGAAGAAGAGAGATCATAGGTATCGGTTTTGGGAGTTTTTCAGATTCTTATTACGCGCAGAAAAGCTCAAAGGTCAGGAGGGGTGTGACGCGTTGCTGGAACATCAAGCAGACTCACTAATACATATATATATTAGAATTTGTGTATTGGTTGAGAAATAGAGGAAAGTAAGTGTCAGGCTCAAATTTAACTATCACGTCGTTCGTTGGTGATCGCGTTGCCCTCTGCATTGCGCGACACGACGGATGAAAATATTAAACAAGGGGACATTATTTAAATGTGTGCCCTGAGGTTGAGATGGAATGGATCAAGAACCCCCCAAAGGCTGTTTTTGCTAGCTGTGTCCCATCGACCTTATTCACTGCCAACCGGATACTCTGGGAAAGGCCAACGTTAAGACCGGCCTTACGCTACGGTCTGCACTGTTTTTGGTGTTTACATTTATACAGAGGCGGTTGGTACATTACATTGGGCTGGCCATTGATGGCGGGGCCCTTGCAACCAAGCTGGTTCGTGCCACCAGAGTAAGTGAGTAAGTCACTTGCCAAGTGACGCCCTACTCTGTATCTAAGGGGTATATTGTTTTCGGATGTTACTTGCCAAGTGATGCGCTAACCTACATTCCAAGGGTATATTGTTTTCGAACGATACTTGCAACCACTCTTTCTCTCGATACCTCGTGCCTCGACATTCAATATTAAAATTCGTTCTTGTTCAAACATTTTAATTATTAAAATATATATTTGTGGTTTGTTGCGTAAATTTTACATAAGTATTATGGCAGAAAACAGTAAATCCGTTCTTGAAGACTTGAAGAATAAGCTCAAAAAGTCGGGTAAAAAGCAGTCGCCGCTTAGAGGATCGATTAGACCAAGGGTCGATTCCGTTACAATTACCGGAGTTAAAATGTAGATTAGATTGTTTGAACGCTTCAATTGAAAAGGCGAACCATTTGCAAGAGCAAATCGAGGAGATAACAGGTGATGATGCATATGCAGCCGAGTTGGAAGGGCTGTCGATTGTAACTAAGGGAAAGCTAATGTCGCTTATCGGCGCCTTTGATGCAGCAAGCGATACGAAGCCAGTGTCTTCTTCAGCCCCAACTTTTATTAGCCTTTTTCAAGAGACTAGTCCATATAGCGACAATAGGTTAGGATTAGGTTAACCCGGACGGCTCTCGGCGGGTGCCCCACATAGGCCAATATGGCCCTTAGTTATCCGGAAAGGGGGTTTAATCCTCGCGGCAGTGTTTTGGGATTTTAAAGTCCTCGAGAATCGAGGTGTGTTTTCTTGGAGGTCCCAAAGATGAGGTTGTTTTGACGTCGAGGCAAGTTTGGGGGCTCATGTAATCAGTGGATCTGGACATTTCCCTGCCAATTGAACTATGCCCGTAACCTTGCGGCGACAGGTTTGCCTTTCCTGCAGTCAGACGAGCGTGGATATCGCACCACCGAGATCCAGTGCATTAGAGCCGGTGACAGGCCCCATGTGCTGCTGAGCTACTTCTTGGATGCGTAAAGCGCAATGGTGGCCTTCTTCACCCTTTCCAATACATTAGGGTTTCCATGCCAGTTTGCTATCAGTACTGTTCAACATGAACATATTATCGTCAAAACCATGCCACTTTCGGCCCCTTTGCAGAATGTTCAAACATAAATTTATTATTGTACACATTCACTTTTCTTTTTAATGAAACGGAAGTTTCAATTAATAATTGAAAAAATACGAGCTGGACAGGCTGTATTTTTTAATAGATAACTACATATGTATATCTATTGTAATTGAAAAAAATTTTTTGCGACGCGTGCTTGTTCAAACTTACTTCGTTGGTCGAAGGGCTGGATGCGTTAAATACTACGCGGACCTTTGTGGTAGTGCTCTCAGGCTTGAAGACAAAGAGAAAGGAGCACAATTGACTCCAAAGGTAACAGTTTGCAACTCATAGTCGCGTATCGCCCTCCTTTGTTCGAAACAATATCCGCTGGAAGGGGTGTGCTTCGATCTACCCAAATCTGCCGATACATCTTGGTGATGTCAGCATTGAAGACGTACCGTTAGTAGCGCCACTTCCAGGATCTGAAGAGTTAAGTCGGACTGAGAACAGGGCCGGGGTGCAGAAGATCATTCAAGCTGATACCGTTAGTCGACGGGCTGGATGCGTTAAATACAACGCGGACTTTCGGTGGTGCTATCAGGCTTGAAGACAGCGTGGTGCGGCAGGTAGTAGGTTGAGGACCCATGATTCGGAGGAACTTCTGTCATGTGATCAAGGTCTAGGTATTCTTGGATCACGGAGTCGTATTGCGCTTGTAAGGTAGAATCTCTTTTAAAACGATTTTCGTTCCGCAAAACTGAGTCAGGGCAATCGACCTTGAATACCCCAGATCGATCCGAGACGATCTGGGTCACGGAACGGCAACGCGACAACGTACTTTCCGTTCGACGTTCTCCGAAGTGGTTCGGAGGAAATTGCTTTCGCAGTAGGCATCCGACTCGCCTACGATTTTTCACCGGTAGTGTCTCCCCACCTCCCAAAACTTGGTAAGAAGCTGGTCTAGGGGAGCCTCTAGCTCGTTCGAAACTTGCGTAGAGAAGGATGAAATACTGCTTTGTACAGTATTGGGCACTGGGCCGGTATGTACCCACCCGAAAATGGTTTCCTGCCCGAGGGAGAGAGCCACAGATGTTGGTCTGTGAGCCGCTTAACAGGATGGACGGAAGGATATCCGCTCCAATCAGGACATCTACTTGTGAACTCTCGTGGAAGGTCGGGTCTGCCCATGCAAGGCTCGGCAGGTCTCGCAACGAAGTTTGCGGAATCGGATAGGATGGCAGGTGACCCGCCAGTTCCGGCAGAACATAGTGGCGTGGCGTTTAAGTGCAAGTCCGGCCTCGTCGGGGAATGGATGGCAAAATGACAGAGCTTTTTGGATTGAGCGGATACTGTCTGATTGAGGCCCGAGACCTGTGCCTGGATGAGTTGGATCCCGGGTCGATTAAAGCGCGGGCGCGGAAATTTGTCCCCAGGTGGCAAATATTAATGATTGCCATGCCCAGAAGGACAGCTCTTTGGCCGGAGGCGAAATAATTTTAAACGCTGGGTGGCGCGTCGGAAGAACTCGGACTCTGTACGACTGTGGAGGTGGATTCACGGAATATTGGAGTGCCACGGTGCAGCAGCGTGTGGTGTCGGTCCCCACAAGTACTACAGTTATGGGCACTTTGGCATTCCCGGATCTGATGGCCTCGTGCGAAGCAGTTGAGACAAAGCTGTTTTTGTTTGATGCAGCTGGAACGAGCATCAGAGTTCATTTGGCGAAAGTGCGGGCATAGCCGGACTGGGTGATTCTCTTTCGCGCATTGGTGAGTGGAGACTTTTCCACTATGGCCCCTCGGATCACCACTAGTCTTAGTGGTGAGATGGTACAGCTTCTCCACGGGAGACAGCCTGGAATTTTTTATATATATCGCAGTATAAAGGTCTCGGAACGAAGGCCAGCGGACGTAATCCCCAGCGAAAACTTCTATATCGCACGGGGGGAGTCGGCAGCCGCCGTGGAAATCTGGCTGTGTGGAAGGACGGACTGCGGGGTTGTCGATTTGGATCGTGAGATCAGCTATGCACTGCTCATAACCCTCAAAGCATTCGCCATACATGTCTTGGAGGGCATCTTTTGACTCTGAATCTTCGTCCACCATCGCTATGGAACAGGCCTCGAACTTCGCATCCACCTTTGCCCACATCCTCTGCAACAGCGGAGCTTGTGGTGGGCCTTTTCGTACCTGGGGACTTCACCTTTCGAGTCACCGAGGTGGGCGTTTCTGGGACGGAAGAGCTGCGTGGCCTTCTGACACTTGGCGAGGTCACCGGCAAAAGTTTTTTGCTCTCAATTAATTGCCGCAACACGCACCGTGCCTGGATTGGTGACAATTATTTTTAATTCGGAGGTGCTTATGCGTGCGGAGGATACCGTGCAGCGCAGCGGGACTGGATATATGTGCTGCGATCGCACCATATACCGAATTGAATGGAGTGGGAGGAAAGTTGATGACTATGTAGATGTGAATGTTCGTGTATATATGTATGTATGTACATATGGCAGCCCTTGGATTGCGTTGCTTACACATATGTTAATATGCATGTGCATACATATGTCAGCAACGAAAGCTCCGCTGGTAGTTGGGAGAGGTAGGAATATTATTTACAGACCACTATATATGACTGGATTGGAGGCGGAATGCAGGAGCTAGCTCGGATAAAATTAAACCTTTGAAAAGAAGTCGAAGGCCACAACCGTTGGCGGAACGAAATATGGTTTAATTTGGAGCTTGAGCGATAACGAAATACATATGTACATATGCCGATGTATTTATGTATGTATGCGGGGGCTGGCGTATTAGCCGGCGGCTCGGATTGAGCTCGCTGCGGGTGAATTATTGTAAATTCACAGTGGCGCGACTGGATGCACAGACCACGGAACTTGGAACACGACCGGTTTACGTGGTATGGGGATGTGGGTGCATAGGAGCACTCGAAGAAACGGAGAACGCCCGAAATTGCCGATAATATGGCTTCGTCGGAAGGAACGGTAAAGTGAAAAAGTGGAACATATTCCCATACACTTCCCACTTCCACTCCCACTTCCAATACACATTATGTTTACGCCCAATTCACCCACCCTATCCACAAGTAACAGGACACCGCCCAGAATCAATAAATGATTCTTCCCAACCTCTAAGCTAGAGTCACCAAATATAATCAATAGACCCCATTGATTCATCCACGCCAGAATCACGCCACTCTCAAGAGATCGATTCCCTAGAATCACGCCACTCATGAGGAGCAATCAGAGCTAAGCATAAAACCATGGAGTCTCACATTTCTAGCTCCCTCATGTAATGCAACTCCGATCGCCAACAGCAGACGGCTTTCATCAAAGCCGACGCATCCCCAAATTTCGGTCCAGGCACGTACGCCATCGCCACGAAAGATGCAGCCGAGGAAAGCGACGCCCGAAGCGAGAGTCGAGCTTCAAAAAGAAGGGCTCATGGAACTAGCCAACAGCATAGAAGATCAGTTCCGTTTGAGACTAGAAGACCAGCGGTCAAGTCGGGGAGTTCAACTACATCCTGTAACATTAAGATATTAAGTTCTTTGAAAATAAATTCTTTTTTAAAAAACCTAATTTCGAGTTGCGGATATCTAACTGGCGCAGTCGGTAGGATTTCTTTTAAAATTAACGCTTATATTTCGGTAATGGTCAGCTTGTATAATTATACCCGATACTCAAAATGAGTTTAGGGGTATATTAGATTTGTGGTGAAAGTGGATGTGTAAAGCCCAGAAGGAAGCGTTTCCGACCCCATAAAGTATATATATTCTTGATCAGCATCAATAGCCGAGTCGATTGAGCCATGTCTGTCTGTCCGTCTGTCCGTCCCTATCAGCGCCTAGTGCTCAAAGACTATAAGAGCTAGAGCAACGACGTTTTGTATCCAGACTTCTGTGATATGTCACTGTTACAAGTATATTTCAAAACATTGCCCCGCCCACTTCCGCCTCCACAAAAAACGAAAATCTGTGGCATCCACAATTTTACAGATACGAGAAAACCAAAAACGCAGAATCGTAGAGAATGAGTTTATCTTCTAGACTGCCGAATCAGATCGTATATTTATTATAGCCAGAATGAAGAAAACAATTTCATTTTTTCTCGCCCTGTCTCTCTCTAACACACACGTATCATAGCCGGCTTTGCCTATTGCTAAAAGTGAGTTCCTAGATCTCAGAGACTATAAAAGCTAGAGCAACCAAATTTGGTATCCACACTCCTGTGATATCGGACCTTGACGAGTTGTTTTCAAAATTTCGCCACACCCCCTTCCGCTCCCGCAAAGGACGAAAGTCTGGAGCATCCACAGATCTCAGAGACTATTAGACCTGACTGTAGAGCTCTCACTTTTACAAAACTATTTGTAATTTTTCAATGCAGAACTCACTGTTAAAAGTGTATTTCTTTTTGCTCACTGTAGAGAGCTCACTGCTATAAGTGTGTTTCAAAATTTCGCCACCCCCTTCCGCAGCCAAAAACAACGAAAATCTGTGGCAACCACAATTTTGAAGATAGGAGAAAATTCAAAACGCACAATCATAGAGAATGGCCATATCTACCAGATTGCCGAATCTTGCCGAATCCGAATAAGATCGGATTATTATTATAGCCAAAAGTAACAAATCAATTTGCAGTGGCTACGCAGCGCCCGTCGACACGTTCTGGCTGATTTTCTGTCTCTATCGCACGCACTCTTTGTCGTTTAATGTAGCCATACTGACTATGTATCGGGTATAAATGTAAAGTTGCGGTCGCAGCAACAAATCACAACGTTCCCCCTCGTTTTATTACTGTGATTACGTAGTCCCGGAATAGTTATTATAAATTGTGAACTCCGCCAAAGAATCTATGTGCAACGAGCACACACGACTAGCAAACTAAAATTAAGTGACCGGAAGAGAGTTGAAGTAGTGAATCACCAAGAACAGTAAAACACAAAAACTAAAAATCAAAAACTTACAAGTGAACCCAAAATAAAGTTTAAAACTACAGAAAAATTTAATAAAACCAAAACAAAACTACAAAACAAACTACAACATTGCTTTACCACCACAAACACTGAGTGAAATCCACCTGAACCAGGCTTTGCTGTCGATCCGGCGAATCCCCGCCTACGACGGTTCAGCTGGACAGCTGAGCTCGTTTATATATTGGACGTTGACATGCAATGACTGCATCTTTCAAGAGGCGATGCAGTTACTGCACCGTCAAGTGGCCCGTGTGAAACCAGCAGAAGGCTGTTACGCGCGGATCCCAGGCAAAACGCAGCCCTCCTCCCGCCCAACCGACCGAGGGGCGCTGCCGCATAACGCGCGGCGCGTAGCCGAGCCGAACGCGAGCATGCAGGAAAGATAGCTGTTAGACTAACATTCGAGGAAAATTAGCACTAAACTTACTAAGAAACTAAGCATGCAATCAAAATACAAATACCTCTACAATTACTAATTACTAGAAAGGTGTGTAAGGATTAGTAATTTAATAAGAGGAAGAGAATTAGTGGTAGATATAATATGGTAGAGGGAATTAAAATCCGAGCATAAGACCCTAAACGGTTCATGCAAGGAATAATTCGATCTACAAAGTGGAAGGGTCAACGGTATAAAATTTCTAGTCAGTCTAATAGGAATCGTGAAGTTTATGCGGCTCAACAGATCAGGGCTGTCTTAGTCACCCCTGATCAAGTTGTGCATAAATATCACACCAAGCATTTTTCTACGGTTAACTAAGGATGGGAGGTTTACTAATAGAAGTCTACTAGAGTAAGATGGGAGTCTTACACCCGCATCCCAGTTAAGGCCCCGCAGAGCAAAGAGTAAAAAGTTTTTCTGTACTGATTCTATACGGTCCTGGTGTACTTTGTACTGAGGGCACCATACATAGGAGCCGTATTCTAAAATCGGACGAACTAGCGAAGTATAGAGAGTCTTTGTTATATAGGGGTCGTCAAATTCCTTAGAGCACCTCTTTATAAACCCAAGCACGCCCATGGCCTTATTTACCATGGTAGAAATGTGTTCGGAAAACTTTAACTTTGCGTCTAATAAGACCCCAAGATCATTCACCAGGGTAATTCTCTCAAGAGAACCGCCACATAGAGTATAGGAAGCCAACAAGGGGCTAGAACGATGAAATGTCATTACTTTGCATTTCGCGGCATTAAGTTGTAACAAGTTTGCACAACACCATGACTGAAAGTTATTGAGATCGGATTGCAAGCGAGAATGAAATGAAATGTCCTTATACTGGACACAGAGTTTAACATCATCCGCATACATAAGTACTCGAGAATATGTTAATACCGAAGGCAAGTCATTAATAAAGAGTGTAAAGAGTAAGGGGCCTATATGGCTGCCCTGTGGTACTCCCCAAAGAAACCTTTACTGGTGAAGAGGGAATTTTTGAAGAGGACTCTTTGAGACCTGGAACAAAGATAGCTAGAAATCCATCTCAGGAGGTTGGGCGGAAACCCTAAAAGGTCAAGTTTATCAACAGAATCCAATACATTCAAGGATTTTATCCGACGGAAGACGTTCGTCAACAAAGAATCCTCTTTGGAGCGACGGAGATCCAGCTAACAGGAGAGGCCCAACGCATATTACAAAAGGTACAACCCAACACGTGGCATGACTTGAAGACGGCGCTGATCAACGAGTTCAAGAATCACACACCGTACTAGCTATTACGACAACTGTACTCCACCAGATTAAACGGCCGTCTTCGTAAGTTTATAGAAGAGTTAGAAGTAAAAGCACTGTGGATAAACAATAAGTTAAACTTAGAAAAAGACCAGAAAATACAAATAATACAATTAAAGATGTTATTACACGAAAACTTCCAGACCGAATGTTTATGACCTTAGCAAGAAAAGTTATAACTACGTTGTCTAATCTTAAGAAAGCAGCACAAGAAGAGGGACTGTACGAATCTATTACAACAGATTTAAATACAAATAAAGAACAATTGAAATCGTCACAATCAAATCGAAAGAATGCTGGAAATTATTATCCAAATTATAATAACACTAACTATCACAATCAGACTCAGAATTCATCTGGAACAGGTCAAAGTAATCGAACCAATCAAAATCAAAATTCCGGTTTATATAATAAGTTCAAAAATTCTTTGAACCAAGGTAGGGCCCAGAACCCATTCAATCAGCAAATATCTCAAAGCCAAGCTAGTGGGAGTAGACCCAACCAACCTACTAAAAAGAATGAGAGAGAGCCAGAGTGGTCAAATGAAAATGGACGTAAATTTTCATCAAGCCGCCTCGGAAGAAACCGAAGAGGACCCTATATAAACATTGCTATTAACAAAAGAATATTAAGGTGTATCGCTGATTCGGGATCATCAATTAACATCATGAAAGAGAATTACACAGATTCCGAGATAAAAGACGATAACCTTACAGTCCATCAATGGACCTGTCCGTTTAACAAAAAGTATAATGAGGAATGCTAACAAAACATGTCCGTCCAAACAAAAGTTCTACATTCACAACTTTTCCGAAAATTATGATATTTTATTAGGAAGAGAATACCTGATGGCAAGTAAAGCCGTAATCGATTACAGAAATGAAACTGTAACGTTAGGTGCAAGATCTTATCCAATCATTCAGAGTAGAGAAGTTATTGAAGCCGGCGAGACCGCACAGAAAAGCACAGATCCATCTCCAAAGGAAGAGAAGATCGCACATAAGTGCCTTGACCCATCTCCAGAGGGAGATCAATACTTTGCTTCTGCCCTGGATAACGAATTAAGAGAATGCAACCAATTAAGATTAGATCACTTGAACGATGAAGAGAGGGAAGAGTTAAATAAGGTCTTATGTGAGTTTAAAGATGTGCAGTACAGCGAAGGTGACAATTTGACTTTCACAAGTACAATCAAGCATGAAATCAACACTCAACATGAAGACCCGGTCTACAGACGTCCATATAAGTATGCCCAGATACATGATCTAGAGGTAGAGCAAATTAAGGATATGATCAGGCAGGGAATAATTCGAAAGTCGAATTCTCCTTACTGCTCGCCCATATCCATGATCCCCAAGAAAATTGATGCTTCAGGGAAGCAAAAGTATAGAATGGTTGTAGACTATAGAAGTCTCAATGAGATAACTATTAAAGATAAATTCCCAACTCCTAGAATGGATGAAATACTAGACAAACTTGGTAGATGTCAGTACTTCACAACGATCGATTTAGCTAAAGGTTTCCATCAAATTCCCATGGAACCCAGCTCAATCGCCAAAACAGCGTTCTCAACTAAGCACGGTCAGTACGAGCTCACTCGTATGCCGCATGGGCTAACCACTGCCCCCGCTAACTTCCAAAGGTGTATGAACAATCTGCTAGAAGATTTAATCTTCAAGGATTGCCTTGTATACTTAGATGACAACATAATATTTTCAATTTCATTAGAAGAATACCTGTTGTCACTAAAGAGAGTGTTTGGAAAGTTGAGAGATGCAAACCTAAAATTTCAGATGGATAAGTGTGAATTCATGAAAAAGGAAACAGAGTTCCTAGGTCATGTAGTCACTACAAAAGGAATAATACCAAAACAAGGCAAAATTTCTGCCATAATCAATTTTCCAATACCGGAAACCACGAAACAAATAAAGTCGTTCATAGGTCTGTGTGGATTCTATAGGAAATTCATTCCTAACTTTGCGAACATAGCAAAGCCCATGACACTCAAACTAAAGAAAAGAGCTGTCATAGATCCCAAGGAAGAAAAGTACGTCGAGGCATTTGAGAGACTAAAGGTACTCATCACCTCAGACCCTATTCTTGCATTTCCAGACTTTGATAAAATGTTCACAGTAACCACTGTGTAACATAGTAACATAGCCTTAGGAGTGGTTTTATCACAGGATCACAAACCGATCTGCTACACGAGCAGAACCCTAAATGAACACGAAATAAACTATTCAGCCATCGAGAAAGAACTATTAGCAATCGTATGGGCCACCAAGTATTTCCGATCTTACTTATTCGGTAGAACATTTGAGATACTTAGCGATCATAAACCCTTGATTTGGTTGAACAACCTCAAGGAGCCCGATATGAAATTGCAAAGATCGAAAATAAATCTGAATGAATTCGACTTTAAAATAAAATACCTACCAGGCAAAGAAAACCTGATGCATTGTCAAGGGTAAAGATTAACGAAAATCTCCTTGGAGAAGCTTCTAATAGCGCTGGCTCAACTGTACATAGCGAACAGTAAGAAAATCAAAACCACATTGTTATCATCGAAATACCCATTAGCTATTACAATCGCCAGATTCAGTTAATAAAAGGCAAACTGATCATTAAGATCACATATAAAGAAATGACCAACACCTTAGATAAGGACATAATAAAGGAATATTTATGCACCAAAAAGAGTGCATTATACTTCCATAATGAAATAGATTTTCCTCCATTTCAAAAAGCTTATTTGGAAACCATTAACTCGAACAATATAACTAAAGCAATCAAATCCAGTACTAAACTGTTAGACATTCAAAATTACGCGGAATTAAAAACAAAACGATAGTGAAAAATCATAAAGGATTACTCCATCCTGGGATTGAGAAACCAGTCAATTGGTTTAGAGGAAAATACTACTACCCAGATTATCAGAAGTTAATTCAAAATATGGGCGTTTCCGCGAAAAGATCAACCAAGAGTCCCAAAAAAAAGTACCGAAGATCTTGCTGTTTTTCATTATATATTATTTAGAAGTATTGAAATTCTATATTTTTGGGTTAAAATAGTGAATAAAAGTTTATATATAAAAAATAATTGTAAACGAAGTTGAGTTTGTATGTATCTTGTACTGGGTACGTTTTGTAGGCTTCTTTCGTTAAAATATTTACTACATTTAGAGTTCTCTTACCTTCTTAGCTTTTCTTCTTTAATTGAACTTAGATAACTGAAGTTTCAGTAAAAATTACAAGGAGAGACAACAGAGCACGAATTAACCGTATTTGTGCTAATCTTTGATGTGATCTTCTTTTGTCGCGTGAGTGACCGAAAAACAGCATAAGTTGTCAAAACTGTTGCATTTATTGATAAGAATGGACGCAAATTTGTAGTTCAACAATCAGTCAAATAAAATTTAAAAATTTGCACACAATTCGCAGAGTTTGCCGATTATTAACATTGATGTCTAAAGCCATGTCTATTTGAAGTCGCGGGAGTGACCGCTCTTTTGTGGCTTTTATCTCAAAAGATAAAGACCGGAGGCTCTCAATTTTTTTTACCATTGATAGTAAAAAAAATTATTAGTGGTGAAGTGTAAAAATTTAATTTTGTTTGATTTATTTAACATTTAAAATTGTATTTTGCATATCATAAACGAATGTCCCACTTGTAATATCGCCAAAACGGAGCATAGAAATACAAAGCTGGCATTCGAAACAACACCAGAAAAACTGAATATCAGAGAAAAATACGTCATGGATTTCTATATGATAGGTAATCAACAGTTCCTATCATGTATTGACGTATACTCGAAGTTTGCGACTCTCGTAGAAGTAAAAAGTCGTGACTGGTTAGAAGCAAAAAGAGCCATCATGAAAGTTTTTAACGAAATGGGCAAACCACTAGAAATCAAAGCCGACAAAGATTCAGCTTTCATGTGCACAGCATTGCAAGCATGGCTGAATGCGAGAAATGTAAAATAGAAATCACTTCCAGCAAAAATGGAATATCTGACGTCGAAAGGTTCCTTAAGACAGTAAACGAAAAACTGAGAATAATATCTTGCGAAAATAAAATAAAGAAGATAGATTCACCAAGTTTGAATTAATTCTATATACTTACAATCATAAAACTAAACATAATAACATGAATAGGACCCCGGCAGATATATTCATTTATGCAGGCACACCCGACTACGTCACACAAATAAATAAAGTGAATAAAATCACTCAACTGAATAAAAATCGCATAGACTATGAAATAGATACCCGTTATAAGCTGTCACCTCTAGTTAAGTCCAAGGTAACAAACTCTTTTAAAAAGACAGGCGAGATTAGACAGGTAGCCGAGAAGCATTACGAAGAAAAAAATAGGGGTAGGAAGATAACACATTATAAATCTAAATTCAAGAAGAAAAAGAAATCTAACCTTAGCAAGTATAATAATTCCAGAGAAACTGAGGAAGCTAATGGGATCGACAAACCTCAATATAATTAAAACCCTCATCTTCCTCACGATTACCGTTCTAATGGCACAGGGACAAAACATCGAAATAACCCCGATAAATTCCCAAAACGGCTATCTGATATTTAAAACTGGATCTATTAATATACTTATCAACTATGAATATCATTACCTATCTGTTAACGTAACAAAAACAGAAGTATTATACCAAAACTTATTAGATCAAGCTACCAAATTCGAAGATATAGGTTAGGTTAGGTTAACCCGGACGGCCCTCAGCGGGGCCACGCATAGGCCAATATGGCCCTTAGTTAGCCGGATGGGGGGGTGTATGAACCGTCGCGGGAGTGTTTATGTGGTTTTAAAGTCCCCGAGAATCGAGGTGTTTTTAGCATAGGCCAGCAGTTCCTGTGGCGTCCTTTTGGAGGCATCTTCCAGTGATGCCAACACTAGGGCGCCCAGGTATCTCCTCCTTGCCCTTGAGAGAGCCGGACAGTTGCAGATGAGATGTTCCAGGGTTTCGATAGCCCCAGGTTCCTCACATTTCCTACAACTGTCTCTGTTGGTGATGCCTAGCTTTGCTGCATGTGCAGCAGCCAGACAGTGACCTGTTAGTATTCCCACTAGCAATCTACAGTCCTTTCGTGGTAGGTGCAGTAGGTAGTGGCTAAGTTTCTCGTTGCGCTCCTTGCACATTATCTTCGAGGTTCTGCAGGTGGTGGTACTCCTCCACCTGCTATCAGTCTGTGCTCTAGCCTGCTTCAATAGATCGCCCTGCAGCGTTCTGAGGGAGACAGGCACGTTCTCGGTTCTCCTATTCTCCAGCCCGACGCCTTCCTTAGCTAGTACGTCCGCCGCTTCGTTTCCTTCGATGCCCTGGTGGCTGGGAACCCAATAGATCCGCACTGTCTTTGTCGTGCTTAGGATGTCTAATGCCTCCCTGCTCGCCAAGACACTTCTGGAACTGACCGCGGACGACTGCATGGATCTTATCGCCGCTTGGCTGTCGACGAATAGGTTGACCGCATCGTGTGCTCGTTCTGTGAGGAGAGCGACCTCCGCTGCTTTCCCGATGGCAAAACTTCTGCCTGGAATATGCTGCATTGGTCCGGTAGCTTATACGACAGCCTTATCTCAGGGTCTGTACAGTATAGGCCCACTCCTACTCCTCCGTCCATCTTGGAGCCGTCTCGTGTATATATTGAGGTGCTCAGTTTGGTCCCTTCCAATTTTCCAGTCTTCAGGTCCCAAAGATGTGGTTGTTTTGACGTCAAGGCAAGTTTGGGGGTCATGTAAAGCAGTTGATCTGGTCATTTCCCCGCCGATTGAACTATGCCCGTATCCTTGTGGCGATAGATTTCCTGATGCTATGAGGCGTTGTGCTGCCTTTCCCGCAATCAGGCGAGCGTGAATGTCCAGGGGTCGATTCCGAGTACAGTTTCGAGTGCTTTTGTTGGGGTTGACCTCAGCGCCCCTGTAATACAGAGCAGAGCCTGTCGCTGAGTCTTTTCCATAAGCTTATGGTATGTCTTCTTTTCAGTAGCCTGCCACCACACTAAGGCTCCATACAGCAGAGTTGGTCGCACCACCGAGATGTAGATCCAGTGCATTAGAGCAGGTGACAGGCCCCATGTGCTGCTGAGCATCTTCTTGGATGCATAAAGCGCAATGGTAGCCTTCTTCACCCTTTCCACTACATTGGGCCCCCATGCCAGCTTGCTGTCCAGTACTGTGCCTAGGTATTTCACCTGTGATTTTGGAGTCAGCCTAGTTTGGTCAATTTTCGTGGCGGTCCATATCGGTACCTTGTACCTCTTGGTAAAGAGGATGAGGTCCGTCTTGTCCGCGTTGATACTGAGTCCTACCTCTTCCGCCCACTCACGTATCTCCCTGAGTGTACGTTCCATTAAGGAGCTGAGGGTCGATGGACATACACCCGTAATAAGTATGCTTATGTCGTCTGCATAAGCTGTTATCTTTGGGGCCTTCCTTTCAAATCTCTTGATGAGGTCGTCGACCACCAGATTCCACAGTAGTGGCGACAGGACTCCACCCTGAGGTGTGCCTCTGTGTGCCCCCTTTACCATGGAAGCAGTGCCCCACTCCGATTGCACCCGTCTACAACTTAGGAGGTTTTGATCCAGACGTTGATTGCAGGGTGTATGTTATTCGCTTCTAGGCGACTTGTTATTGCGGTTGTGGCCACGTTGTTGAATGCTCCTGAGATGTCCACAAATGCTCCCAAAGCATACTTTTTGTTGTGAAGGGCGCTCTCGATGGTGGCTACTAGCGAGTGTAGTGCCGTCTCCACTGATTTCCCTTTAGTGTAGGCGTGTTGGTTTGTTGACATCAGTCCCTCTACCTCATTCCTGATGTGCAAATCCAACAGCTTTTCTAGTGTTTTTAGTATAAAGGAGGTAAGGCTTATCGGTCTGCAATCCTTGGGACTCACGTGGCTGCACTTTCCTGCCTTAGGGAGGAAGACAACTCTCGAGGTTCTCCATTGGATGGGGATATAGCCCGTACTTAGGCATGCTGAGTATATTGCGAGGAGCCATGGGGTAATAACCTCTTTGGTCAACTGCATCATGGCTGGGAATATCCCGTCCAGTCCTGGTGCTTTTATGCCCGCGAAGGAGTCTATGGCCCAGTGGATTCTCTTAGTGGTTAACAGACCTATTGGAGGGTGCTGTTCCTCGGTTGCTAGGTCCTGATGCTCCTTGGCGTCAGTGACCTCGGTGCATCCAGGGAAGTGCGCCTCCATTAGTGCTGTTAGGGCTTCTTTACTGCCCTCTGTCCACTGTCCGTTGTCTAGTTTTAGTTGGCTCTGTACTGTGGGCTGCTTTGAAAGCAGCTTCGAAGCCTAGCGGTTTCGGGCACTTTCTCGATGTTGGAGCAGAAGTTTCTCCACGAGTTCCTTTGTGCCTTACGTATTTCCTTCTTGTAGCTCCTAAGTAGGATTTTATATTCCTCATTGACAATCTCTTCGTTCGCTTGTTTGGCGATCTTGAAGGATTCCTTGAGGTTGTTCCTTTGGAGAGAGAGATCTCGGTTCCACCAGAGTGGCTTGGACCTCCTCTTCGTTCTCGAGGGTTTGCACGATGCATGGTAGGCGTTCAGTAACTCGTTGGATAGGGTCTTTAGGGACTTCTTTATATCCTCCGCGGATTTCACTGAGCCCGGATTCGCGAGCTTCGAAGTAACTGTCTTTTTAAACTTTGCCCAGTTTGTGTTCCGGGGTTTCTATAGACTGTTATCTTCGAAGGGTGTTTGAATTCGCACTTGAACTGAATGTACTTATGGTCTGAGAAGGATGGTCTTTCCAGCTAGATACCGTAGTACTGTTTCCCGTTGCAAGTGTTAGGTCTAGCACGTTGGATGAGGTCGGACCTACGAAGGTGTGCTCCTCCCCAACGTTTGCTATATATAGATTAGTTGCTAGTATAAAGTCTAAGAGTGACTCACCTCTGTCATTGATGTCGGTGCTTCCCCACACATTTTGGTGGGCATTGGCGTCCGTCCCGATGACGAGTTGATAGTTTTTGGGGCCGGCTTCTGTCACCAGGCTCCTGAGTTCGTCGGGTGGTGCGGGTCTGTCGTGAGCCATGTAGCAGGAAGCCACCAGAAGGCGCTTTTCCTCACTTTCCAGCATCACAACCGTCAGGTCATCCGTGCTGTAATGAGAAATAAGGTAAGCATGGATTCCCTTTCGTAAGAGTACGACGGTTCTGTTCCTGCTTACCGATGTTGAGTAGAACAGGTTATGATTTGAGGACTTTAGTCCGGCCACTGAATTGCCTGTCGCAATCCAGGGCTCCTGGACTAGAGCTATGTCGTCGAGCCCTTGCTCCATGGCGATGAGGAGCTCCGCCGACGCTACCTTGCTTTTATGCAAGTTGAGCTGCAGCACACTCAGCATGGGTGGCTGGCTCACTTGCACCTGACGGGTTGACTACCAGCGTCAGGTCACCGTCTTCTTCTTCTTCGTCTTCGAGCGCAAGACCCTGGGCGGCCTCCACGATGGACTCGAGACCTAAGTCCTTTTCCACCTCACCTGCCTGCAGGGTATGCGCGTCCTTGTCCTCAGGGTGGCGCTTTTTGAGGCGCAGGTAGACGCTACCCATGCCCCACGCCATCTTCCCGAACTTTTGGTATAGCAGATCCTCTGCTTCCTTGTTTATTTGGAGGATCACACATTGGCCCCCCTCGTTGGGTAGTGGGCTACCAATGTGTAGGATCCTCCAATCGGCCGTTGGCACGTCCGCGTTTTGCCGCTGAAGGAGCTTCAGCGCTCGGTCCCCCTGGATTGTGATGAGGAAGAGTACCTTCGCCTTAGGCTTGGACGGGATAAGCTCCCGGTCCACAACCTCCAGCTTGGCCCCCTCCCACATCGCCTCCAGTTGGCAGACCGTACGCGTCAGCCACCTTAGGGTTGGATCGTCATTGCACTTCAGGATCTTAACCCCATTTAGCCACCCAGCACCATCGAACGTGGGCATTGGGGCCGCGGGGTCTTCCTCCATCTGTGCAAAAAGTGCGTCGACGAGACGCGCGTGCACCAGCTTCCACTGTGCCACTGACATCTTGCCGTTTTCCTCGCTGCGGTCGATGAGTGCCACGATCAGATGTCGTTTGGTCACATCGCTGACCTTCGCTTTCGGCTTCGTTGGCTTCTTGGCCGCTTTCGGTGGAGGGGCTGCACTCTTGGGCCCGCGTTGCCGCTTGCTCGCTGGAGTGTCCTTAATGGCACTCTCAGTCGAGCGTTGCCTCTTAATGTGGCCATCATCTCCTCCACCTTATTGGCATATTCGCCATTCGACGCCCTCGTCTGTGGCATCTGAGCATAATGTAGCCGACCCTCCTCTACTCTCTGCTCGGCCCAGGCTAGCTTGACCTTCTCCTCCTGGGAGATGTCTGCTTTACCTTGCAGCCGGCTTATGATGTTGAGGGCCGCTTTGTATTGCGCTTTGGCCTTAATCCCCTCCTTGGAACGCTTCGGCCCTTCCCTACGCAGGGAGCTGGTGCCTGGTTCCGGCGAGCGGAGAAGGCTCTCTTCATCCGTCCTGCTTAGAGAGAGCACGCTCTCCAGATCCGTGTCTGTATCGACTACGGCATCTGTGCGGCTCAACTTGCAGGCTACGGAGTGAGTTGTTTTTGTTGTTGTTGTTGTGGCAGTAGCTTTACAACTGACCTGGCCTGCTCCCGCCAACTCTGAGGTGTGACCACTGGCGACACGCAGAGAGGACTGCTCCTCCCCGTGCCCGCCGGTGGTAGCAGTCACGCTTTCCACCGACGTTTGGGTTGACATCCCAACCCGTGCTTGCTCCTTCTTCGACTCCATAGTTGGCCCGAGGGTCCATACTGGTTAATATTTTTCGGGGGGACCACCCCCTAGCGTTTTAGGCCTGACCGCCAGGCACCTCTAGCCATGGCCCTGGTTCGGTTCCCCCGACTTTGAATCGGGAAGACGCCGGACCATAGCCTTAGCTAGACACTGCATTACCCCGGACAGAGCAAGCGACAATGCATTACCCTTGTCCGGGGTAATGCAGTGTCCATTGCCCAGCCGGCACCCTCGTGGAGGGTTCAGCTAGAGGATTTTCGCAAGCCATTCGAAGATATAATTCAAGTAAAATATTTAGTGGAAAAACTTCAAAGAGAAATGGATGGCTTAAAAATAACCAAAAGAAACAAAAGAGTCCTAATCAATATAGTAGGAACGGCATACAAATATCTATATGGAACACTAGATCACCACAGCGTTCAGATGAATGAATTAAATTTGGTAATATAAGCAGTAAATAATGGAATAAACATCATAAACCAATTAAACGAAGAAAAAGATAGGAATAAACAGATAGAAATTTTGATATTTAAATTACAACACTTCACTGAATACATAGAAGACATAGAATTAGTTAACTAGACTTGGTATATTTAATCCGAAATTACTACAACAAGATTATCTGGAACAGATTAATTCAGAGAAAATATTGAAAATTAACACTAATGAAATTTTAATAATCTCCAACATTCCTAAAGACAATACAAATCAATAAAATTGTTTCTTATCCTTATGAATTAAACAACATATTAACCGATATAAAATACGACAAATATTACATCCAAATTGAAGAAGTATTTGTAAAAGAAACTAAACAGAAAATAAATGACGAGTGTATGAAAGGAATTTTAAAGCAAACTTCCACAAAATGTACGTATACAAAACCTTTCAAAATTTCCAAATAAATTATATCGAACCGAATACATTAATTACCTGGAACCTTCCAAAAACAAAGCTAAACCAAAATTGTTTGAGTCAAGAAATTATAGCAGAAGGAAATTCCATCATAAAAATTGACAATTGTTCAGTCAATTTAATGAATTCACAATATCAAATAAAATGCTAGATTTTGCACAGAATGTATATGTCAACAATAACATAACTAGAGTAAAGCCACTGTCGTCTGCTCAAACTAAAGAAATAATTATGCAACACACAAAATATAGTAAACTACTAAAAATAAGTTTACTAATTTCATTTGTCACAATTATATTAGGACTACTAAGCTATGTAGCTATTAAATTTAAGAAAACTTCTAAAAGAATCACGGTTAAATGTATTAACCCAATAATAGAAGAGGAACCAACTTCAGCCATCACACTTGACACCCCGTCACTATACCCGAGGGTAATCGCCTAGGGACAGGCTAAAAACAAACGTTGGGGGAGTGACATATCCATTATTCCCCACTTCCCATACACATTATGTTTACGTCCAATTCACCCACCCTATCCACAAGTAACAGGACACCGCCCAGAATCAATAAATGATTCTTCCCACACGCCAAGCTAGAGTGACCAAATATAACCAATAGATCCCATTGATTTATCCACGCCAGTATCACGTCACTCTCAAGAGATCGATTCCCTAGAATCACGCCACTCATGAGGACCAATCAGAGTTAAGCATAAAACCATATAGTCTCACATTCCTAGCTCCATCATGTAATGCAAAACCGACCCCAGCAGCGGACGCCTTTCATCAAAGCCGACGCATCCCCAAATATCGGTCCAGGCACGTACGCCATCGCCACGAAAATGCAGCCGAGGAAAGCGACGCCCGAAGCGAGAGTCGAGAGCTTCAAAAGAAGGGCTCATGGAAACTAGCCAACAGCATAGAAGATCAGTTCCGTTTGAGACTAGAAGACCAGCGGTCAAGTCGGGGAGCTCAACTACATTCTGTAACATTAAGATATTAAGTTCTTTGAAAATAAATTCTTTTTTAAAAAACCTAATTTCGAGTTGCGGATATCTAACTATATATGTGTCCAGACTGGGACCCGGAGGAGTCACTGGAGATGGGCAAGTGACGAATTCGTACTTATCTTGGAATGATCCGCCAATGCTGGCTGGGATGGACTTCTCTTTTTGGTTCTCCGGCTCGAAGGACCAATGTTTGCAGGGGAGCGGATCGAGATTCGATTATCCAACGACGAGGTGTATGTTCCAAAAGAAAAAGACGGTAGTTGTAGTTGCTCCAACGAAGTAAATGGTTCAGTATATTTTCCTTTAGAATATTCGTATATTTCTGTGTAATTATGTGCGAGACGCGGCAGATCATAACGGGGGTGGAATCGAAACTAAACTCTAAGCCTTATGCTGCGGTGAGCGCCGTGTGGATCGTGGATTGTGGATCGTAGATCTTCCGAGCGCCCCTCCGAGCGCGCGAGAGCGAGTTGGAACCGGAGCGCACGGAGCTGCGTACAGTGCGCAGCAAATTTCTGCTGCTGCCCTGAACAGTAGTTTCTTTATCGGTTGACTAGCTATTATATTAAATAAAAGATATACCATATTTTAATATGTTTTCGTCAATTGATTATCTTTATATTCTTTGATTATATTTTCGTTGCGACACCGCAAAGTGGCGATTTAGACAAAAAGAGGTGGCAAAAGTCGAAGATTTGTTTAGCGCTTTGGATACTGTTAAGCTATTATGCTTTTTTAATAACTGTTGCAATTTTGAATTTAATGAAAGTCGAGAGGTTGTATCTAATTCACAATTTATTTGCATATGTAAACCAACTTATCGGGTATGTACATATGGGGATAATTGGGCGAGCGATTGATGCGAGGATGTTAGTCTAATAGCTGCGACGATTAGCTGAAGACTGACCAATGAAAGGGCTGACGGGCCAAATTGCCAGGCCCTATGCAGCAAGCTTAGACGCGAGCGAGAGAGTACTTAGGATAGCCCGAGAGCGTTAGAGTTGCTCGGGGCCGCTGTTAAGCCTAGTACGAGAGATTGAGATATAAGGAGACGAAAGAATTCCGCTGCATATGCATATGCGGTAACAAATGATCTTAACAGTGGGCATTGGAAATGACAACAACAACAAAATGCATTTCCTTTAGGCCGCACCACTGGCAATAACTTACAATATTTAAGCTGCTTGACCCGACATACTCCCCCCGTTGGAAGCCTGACTTTCAACAGCATCTTTAAGGGGCAGCAGGCACAGCTTGTTGACGGCGCGCTTGGTGATTCCAGATGACGTCTTCAGCACAGCAACTCGGGAAACGCCATCTCGTCCAGGCAAAAGTTCGACCACTCTCGCCAGTGGCCACTTCATGGGAGGAAGATTCTCATCCTTGACAAGAACCAAATCTGCGACTGCTAAACTGGGATTCGCAGTGCGCCACTTTGAGCGCTGCTGCAATGACGTGATGTACTGTAAAGAGTTTTATTTGATAGAAGAAGGTCCGTTGTGTTTGAGTTCTGATAAGTGAATGTTTATTGGAATATTTTTGAGTCTTAGCCTAGGTTACAATTGTTCTTATGTTTATCGGAGAGCGAGAGTTCTCCCATGCATCTTATGAAGAGAGTACCACTGTATTAGTATTAGTGCGAGCGGTCTCTGCCTGAGTCTATATTAATGCATGATCAGCATTAAGTGGATTATTGAAAGAGACCCTTAGCCTCAGTATGAGTGCGTTGGGGTTCTGCCTGTGTTTTAGGGAAAAGATTGATCAGCAGTTTGGGCAGCTAGCTGATCCGAGCTCAAGAGGCAGATCATGTTGCTGTTCAGATGGAATGTGTAACATAAACAATAGTTGTTTATGTCACTGCGTTTATATACGCTTATATATGAGTTTATATATATAACAGAGTATTACATATGTACATGCATGGGTTCACTACACCTCCCTTTTTTAAAAAAATAACGTAATATATGAAGTTATTTATAGCAAAAAATGTTTGATAAAATGTATGCTTGTATATGTGTATATAAGTATATATATATGTATATATATATATATTTTTATTTTTATTTTTTTTATTTATTTATTAATTAAGTAATATCCGATTAACTATTTGTGTATGGCCATACAATAAAGTAAAATGATTATGTAATAAAAGTTTTAATCTATCCTTATGTACTTTTTTGTTTTGTATCTTTTATATCTGATATTGTAATGTTATCATTATCTCCTAAACCGTCTACTGTATACGGTCCGGTGTATTTGAAATCTAACTTATGACCTGTTTCATTTTTTAATAAAACCTGATCTCTTGTTTTTAACTTGAAATTGAAGGCTTGATTGTCATATTTAGTTTTTTGTTTTTGTTTATTTGATTCTAACATTAATCTGGCTCTTTTATAGGCTTGTTCTAACCTAAATGTTAATTCCTTAGCGTAATCATCTATATTGTATAGGGGGTCTATTCTATCTATACTATTAAAATGTGTTGGCAAGTTTGAAGTCTTACCGAAAATTAACTCATATGGACAATAATCATGTGCCATAGAGGGTGTCGTGTTAAAACAATATTGTAGCCATACATCCCAATCTGTTTTATCGGTTGAGATGTATGAGCGTATGAACTCATTGAATGTTCTGTGGCTTCGCTCCACGGTTCCTACGGTTTGGTGATGATGTGCAGTCGATGTTATGTTTTGAATATTTAAGTATTTACATAAATTTTCAATTATTGAATTTTTATATTCTGTTCCCATGTCCGTAATGAACGTCTTCATTGGACCGTACTTTAGAATGAAATCTTCAAATATAGCTTTAGCTACTGTTTTTGCACTTTTGTTCTATATTGGTATGGCAACAAGGTATTTTGTTAGGTCACAGATTAAGGTGACTGCATATTCATTTCCTTGTTCTGATTTGGGAAGTGGACCGATCGTATCCACAATTACTCTATCAAAAGCCATGTTTGGTGTTTGTGTTATAGTCATTGGGGTCTTGGTATGTTTAGTCGTTTTGGACATTTGGCATTTTGGACACTTTCTCACATAATTTGTAATTTGACGTGTCATGTTTTTCCAAAAATAATGCCTTCTTATCTTTGCTAATGTTTTAGCTATACCTGTATGACCCCCTTGTATTGGATCGTCATGGAATGTAGACAATATCTCTTCTTTTTCTTTATTTTCTTTTATTGTGGTCACCGGCTTGAGTAGCGCTACTCTTAATTTCTTTAGTATTTTATTGCCCTTATTTTTAAAAGAATCTATTGAAATGTTCTCAAAGATTTCTTCGCTCGGTGCCATTTTAAGTTGGCTGATTTTATTTATACCGGCTTCTTTTTCAAGCCTTTGGAAGAATTGACCTAAGTCGAATGTTCCATTGGTATAAAGGTCGCTAACTTCAATTCTTACAATTATCTTCTTTCCATGCTTGAGGAAACATTTAGTCGAAGTTAAATGTAAGGTCACTACTTTTTTAACATCATCATTTTGTATGACGTTGTATATATTGGGCTCTGAAGAGATCGAATGCTTTTGCAATTCTTTGTTTGGACCTGCGCAGGTTTTTTGTCTACTTTCATTACTTTGTTGGTTGTCTGAATATTTTTTAGGTCTGTAATGGTTATTCTTGATAACGCATCTGCTATATGATTGTCCTTTCCCTTGAGATACTCCACAGTGAAATCATATTCCTCTAGATCTAGTCTTATACGTGTTAGTTTAGAGCTGGGGTTAACCATTGAAAATAAATATGTAAGTGGCCTGTGGTCAGTTTTGACAGTGAAGTGTTTGCCATAAATGTATGGTCGAAAATGATTTATTGCCCAATGTATTGCCGCTAATTCTTGTTCTGTTGTGTTTTTATTACTTTCGCCTTTCGTAAAAGATCTTGATGCATACGCCACTGGTAGCTGAGTTCCGTTATAGTTTTGTGTTAGAACAGCTCCACATGCTTGTTTACTTGCATCCGTTGTTATACAAAATTCTTTGTTAAAATCTGGATATTGCAATAAGGTTGGCTTCATCAATTGTATTTTTAAATATTCGAATGCTTTCTGACATTTATCTGTCCATTCGAAGTTAACATTCTTTTACATAATCTTGTTATGTGGCATGAATGATCGGAAAAAATTTTAATAAAACGTCTATAATAATTGCAGAATGCAACGAATCGTCTCGCGCTATCTGCGTCCGTTGGGACTGGGTATTTCTCTATGACGTCATATTTCTTGTCGTCTGGTAAAATACCTTTGTCAGTACACTTATGACCTAGAAAGGTTACTTCGTGTCTGAAGAATGAGCACTTTTCAGGGTGCAACTTAAGGTTGTGTTTCCTGCACAAATCAAAAACATTTGTAAGGTTTTTAATCATATGTTTCTCGGAACAACCAATGACAATTAGGTCATCCATATACAAGAATGCCTGAGAAGGTTCGATACCTGAAAATGCAATTGTCATCATTCTTTGAAAAGAATTGGGCGCTATTTTTAAACCACATGGTAATCGCGTGAAGCGATAGGAGCCATTTCTCGTTGAAAAGGACGTTATATTTCTTGAACTTTCTTCAAGCTCTATTTGATGAAAGCCTGACATCAGATCTAGACATGAAAAGTATTTGGCTCTACCTAATTGATCAAGAATATCATCTATTCTGGGCAGTGGGAATTTGTCTGATAATACTTTTTGTTTATTTGGCGGTAGTCAATCACTAGGCGCCATCTTTTACTATCTGAATTTGGTAATGATTTTTTCGGTACGATTAATAATGGACTGTTATATTCTGAGACTGAGGGTTCTACTATTTTGTCTTTTATTAGTTTGTCCACTTGTTTTATTGCTTCCTCTTTTTGACTGTGGGGAATTCTATAATTTTTAATATATACCGGTTCATCATCTTTCATTCTTATCTTTTGTTTATAAAAATTATTAGTTGATATCGATTCGGTTTCTGTTCCGAATATGTCACTGTATTTGGTGCATAGTTCTGTGAGAATGGTTTTGAACTGTGGGGTAAAATTTTTTATTTAGTTTGTTTAAAATTTCGGTGTGTTTAGGATTGTTGCTGTTATTTACTATGTCGTAATCATCTAATGACTCGAATTGAATGGCATCTAGTTTAATAATTGCATTTTTGTTTGTTGTATTTAGGATTCGGACGAAGGTGTTTCGAGAATCTGAAATAGAGTTTCCTATGTATTATTGGCGCAGAAAATCCACGGATGTTTTATACTTTTAAAGATTATTATTTCACTTTATTTTCTCCAACCTCTCCGTCTTGTCGATACAGCAAAAGTGGCCATTGAACCCAGCTCCGATCTCTAGTTCTCTTCCGATCTAGTTCTCGCATAGTTCTAGTTCGCAGAACTAGAACTATCGGATGATAATTCATATCGATACTTATTCAGATACTTACGATATTTCGTACAACGTTAATAGTAAATACAATTGTAGATTAACACTAATAATTATAAGCTAGCAGCAAGGTAAATACAAATGTAGGGTTATAATACTAAAACAACCTAACAGCTCGGCCATCCTGACAATTAGATCGCCCTCGATCGTAAATATGTAATTAAGAGTAATTTTAATTATATGTGTATATATATAAATTGTTAACTATTTAAGTAGGAGTCACTTTCACACTGATTACGCCAATCTGCCCATTTCCTTAATCGGCATGCCTCTATAATGCCCTCATTCGGGATTTGACTTATTTGGCAGTTTTCAATGTCATTTAACACATATCTGTCGTTCGGCAATACCCTTTTGATGATGTACGGACCCCTGTACTTCGGAACAAATTTTTTTATTTGTACCTATTGTGGTGTCAATGTTTCTCATTACAACGAAATCGCCTTCCAAGAACTCAATATGATTTTTGTGATTCCTTTCAAAATACTCTTCACTCTTCTGCTGACAATGCTCGATTTTATCCAAAGATTTCTTACGTACTGATTCTAAATCGCTTTGAGTTCGGTCTTGTTTATCATCTAAGTATTCTGTTAACGCGTCAATATTACAACCCCTCTGTTGGACTCGAATAACAACACTGAAGGCAATTCTTTCGTGGTCGAATGGACTGAGTTATTAATTGCATATTCAGCCTTTATTAAAAGTTTGCTCCAATCTTCGTTATTTATTGGCTCAGTTATTTTGGCGAGCATAGCTTTCATAGTTCTGTTAACCCGTTCTACCTGACCATTCGGCAGGGGTGGAAGCAGTTGCCACTTTCACGTGTTCTATATTATTTTCTAACAAAAATTTACTAAATTCTAATGATGTAAAACACGTTCCTCTATCGCTAATAATTCTACGTGGACGACTATAAAATTGAAAATACTTTGAAAAACATGTGTTGACTTCTTTAGTGCTTGTCGTATTTACAGAAAACAATTTTACAAATTTCGTAAAGGCGTCAATGATAACTAATACATGCTTCTTCTTTGATATAACAGCGGGAAGTGGTCCAAAATGGTCTACGTGTAAGGTGTCGAATGGGATTGGTCGCTTAAAATATTGTGAAGTGTTCGATTATTCGCATGTGTGGGGACTGAAAACATGATACAATTTAAACAATTTCCTATAAACAGATCGATTTTAGATCTCATATTCGGGAACCAATAATGTCTTAAGATTTCTTTCATACATTTCTCAGTTCCTAAGTGACATAAGTTTTCGTGAACTCTTCTGATTATTTGCGTTTCCATTTCAGCTGGGACATACAACAGCTCAACGTCGTTCTCACCTATTTTATAAACAATTCCATCGCTCAATGAAAATTTCTTAACAGGTCCATGCTCCAATTGTTCTTTTAATTTTCCTATATGGTTGTCCCTGTTTTGTGTTATCTGAAGCTGAAGATTAATGTCGTCGCACTCAATCACGGAAACTATTCGGTCTTTGTTATCACTTTCATGAATTGTCACTATTGGTTCATATTCAAAATCTTGATTAAGCGCTGAAGGATATCTACTTAAGGTGTCCACATGGGACATATATTTTCCACTACGATGTTTTAAAGTGTAATTATAATTTGCTAGCTCTATGGCCCATCTGGCGATAACCTTTTGCATTTCATGGCGATCTTTTGGCAATGGCAGATGCTTAATGGTTGCTGTGTGTTCACAGTTTGGGCTTATTCCCCTACCAGAAAGGGTATATCCCAAGAACTCAATACTTTCATAACCAAATTGACATTTACTAACCTTAATTTCTAGTCGATATTCTGCGAGAATTCTTAAAACTCTACCTACTGTTATAAGATGTTCGTTCAACGACTTGGAACCTATAGCGATATCGTCCATATAAACTACTACATTACCTTCGCGAATTAATGGTTGTAAAATGAAATTAATAAATCTCATAAATACTGCTGGTGCATTCATAAGTCCAAAAGGCATTCTTGTGTATTCATATTGTCCGCTAGGTATGACAAATGCTGTATACTGCACCGAACTTTCTGCTACTTTTACTTGGTGATAACTGTGTTTCAAATCTAAAAGTGTAAAAATTGTGTTCCCTTCTAATCTCTCTAAGCAGTCGTCTATTAGTGGCAATGGATATCCATCACGAATGCAAATCTTTTTAAGCTGTTTGTAATCTACACACATTCTTTTTCCCCTGATTTTTTTCTTAACTAATACTATTGCAGAGCTGTAAGGCGATTTACTTTCTCTTATGAAGCCTTTTTCAATAGTTCATCTATTTGGGTATCTACTTCTTTCTTCTCCTGATATGAAAGTCTTCTCGGAACAGTGCGTACAGGTTCTTCTGATTTAAGTTTGAGATTCATTTCGTAGTTATGTTGAATTGCTGGAATGTTAGTTAAGTCTGAATAGTTAAGTTTTATCAATTCCATGAATTTACTACGTTCTTTATCAGTTCGCCTTGGGTCGATATTATAGCTGTCCTCTTCTTTTGTTATTTCAATACTATATATATACGGTATATCTATGTCGGTTCTTTCTAATGATTCACTTGCCATATGCTTTTTTGCTCGTTATCTTTCAATAAAAGGTCAATGTTATTACAATTCAATTGGACACTAATCTTATTCTCATAATTTTCATCCTTCAATAATCCATTATTATTGATATCTGATAACATCATCTCACTGTCTCTATTTGTCAATACTACATTTTCAATTTGGTCACTCTCAATGTTCACTAATACTCTATTTTCATCTAAGTCACTGTTCACTAATACTCTATTTTCATCTAAGTCACTGTTCACTAATACTCTATTTTCATCTAAGTCACTGTTCACTAATACTCTATTTTCAATTTCATTTTCAAAAATTAATTTTATTCCATAATTTTCAAGGAAACTGCGCCCCAGAAGGACATTATACGAAATATAGTTGTTTGGTACAACGAAAAATATAAGTTCTTTTTCAATGTTATGAAAAACTAAATTGACAATTATTTTTCCAAAAATGCTTATTCTCGAACCGTTAACTCCAAAATACTCTGTCGGTCTTAGTACACCATCAAAATTTTCATAAGGTATCGCCGAGCGCTGCATTAAATTAATACCGCTACCGGTGTCCAACATGCCAGAAAGAAATTTAATTTGATACCTGCGTTTTATATCAGTGTAAAAATATACCCCTACCTGATTAACAATAGGAACAAAAATATTGTTCTCCTCTCTGTCGTCCATCGGCGGGTTGCTGGCTGTACCCACGGATCGCTGGGTTGGCATAGGCTTCTGTTGGCAATCCTTCACCTGGTGCTGCATGGATCCACACTGGAAACACGATCCCTTCTCCCGCTTAGGTGCGGGACACGATGAAAACCATGTGGCCATGTGATGAACAATTATAGCAGCGCCCCTGGTTCCGGTCATTTCCGGAAGCGGTCATCCCAGCGCGCTTAAAATTCGTCTGGGTACTCTTCCTCAAAGCCTCGTATTGTCGAGCTAGCTCCTTAAGTTTTCCGATGGTCGACGCTGAATACAATAAGGCGATACTGGAAGATCGATCACGAAAACCATCAATGATGAACTGCACTGTCAATTTCTCTTCGATTTCGGCACGCATAGCAATTTCTTCCATGCGAAGAATATATCCCATTACGGAGTTTTTCCCCGGGTTGAAAAAGGTTTCCTTCAACAGGAGTACCACGTCGGCAGTTGAATTGCTGCGGCCAAAAGTTTTTAGGAAGTTTCCTTTAAACTCGTCGTAAGTCTTTGATTTGTCGACACGCATGAACAAGTCCGCCTCTGTTCCCGCCTTCATCAACATGCGCACACAACGAAGCTTAAAATTGCTGCTTTCGTTCACGCCTCCGCAAATCCGTTCAAAATTCAAGACCCATTCAGAGGCTTCATCATTTTCACTGGCAGAAAAAGGGGCAATAAGTTGCTTGACCATTCGGATGTCATCGGTCACATAGTTGTCCATTACCATTAAGGCAGCCACATTTCTTCTTTTTCTCAGCAACCCTTATTGCGGCGTCAAGTAATTCTTCTTCTTTCATATCGTCGATCTGCTCATTTTCAGACACTTTTTCCTCCGATTCAATATCCGATTTATTCACCAGACTTTCAGAAACTTCGTCCATTCCACCACTTATGGCAAGCTTACGAAGTTGCCTTAGTGTTGCGCTGGCTGGAAAAATGATCTCCTTCTCCAGCAACCACTCTACAATTTTTTCTTTGTCAATGTTTGCCATGGTTTCCTCGGCCATTTTATAAAATGTGGAAAATACTCGTTGTCGGGGATGCCAGTAGACAAATACTTATGTAGGCAGATACTTTAAAGGGCTACGATCCCACTTCTGAAGTTATTGGCGCAGAAAATCCATGGATGTTTTATACTTTTTAAGATTATTATTTCACTTTATTTTCTCCAACCTCTCCGTCTTGTCGATACAGCAAAAGTGACCATTGAACCCAGCTCCGATCTCTAGTTCTCTTCCGATCTAGTTCTCGCATAGTTCTAGTTCGCAGAACTAGAACTATCGGATGATAATTCATATCGATACTTATTCAGATACTTACGATATTTCGTACAACGTTAATAGTAAATACAATTGTAGATTAACACTAATAATTATAAGCTAGCAGCAAGGTAAATACAAATGTAGGGTTATAATACTAAAACAACCTAACAGTATACTCCATTTTGGATCTCTTGGTTTGGTATGACTATCTATTTGGTTGCTGTATTTATAGCAATCTTTCGGAAAACTTCGGAGCGGGCTGGTAAAATTGTTAAGTTGTTATGTAGAGTGTGTTGAATTGGAATGTTGATGGGGAAACGAAGATTATTTGGTCTCAGTATGAGCCAATCATTTTCATGTTTTAAGTCTATTTGGCAATTACATTTTTTCATGAAGTCTATACCTATTATTCCATCACATGGTATGGGAAAGTCTGAATCTACTATATGAAAACTATGGGGAACAGCATATTTTCCTGAAAGAAGTTCTATGAATGTTAATCCTTTAGAATTGGTGGTGCCTTCACCAATGCCTGATTCTACTTCCGATAAGGTTTGGTCTTTTATATACTTAGTTTGTGGCAAGAGTGATTGGTCAAAAACAGCTAGTTTGGTGTAATCGTTTGGCAATATAAGTTGTAAATTATGTATTTTATTAACGTTTAAAGGTTACTTTTTAGACGTGCTATTACATCTCTAATTTTAACTGTATGCAAAGATGTTAGCCTTATTTGATTATTTAGATGAAGAGTTACTATTTCGTTGTACTTTGTAATGAGGATTTCAGTATGTTTTACTATTGTACGCGTTGTGATAGGCACACTTTTATTTAAGCATTTTTATGATTTGTCAAGGCCGTCAGCCATCGGGTGCTACAGGGGGACAAACGGATGACGGGTCGGCTCGCACAACTGTGAACTCGGAACTGAGGCGCAGCCGCTCCGGTTAGTAATACCCGGTGCGGTCTGCGTCTCACACCCCTAGGACACAGAGGGTTGCGAGCGAACCCGCCGTAACTGTGCACACCGGTGGAAGTGCGACTATACTCTCCCCGTGAGGGCGGCTGGAAACAGGTCCTAGCACGGTCATGTCTCTGCTAGGATGCTGGCGAATGGTAGTCGGGCGGAGAGAAGAAAACTCTCAGTGAAATTACCCCAATCCAAGGTGACACTGTTATATGCCGAGGGATGCATGGCCGGGGGGATGCCCGGTCGCTAATATGCGGACTCTGGATACCTGCCGACCTCCAGTTTAAATCAGGCTTCCCGGGGCAAGCGGGCTATGCCTCGGGTGACCATCCCCTTCCCGCCTACTCGTGGGAACTACTATGTCAAATACTCAAAATATAAAAACCAACAAAACCGCAAAGGAGCTCGGTACTCCTCTTAAAGTACCGGAGGGACAAGCCAATCCCTCTGCACCAGCGCCTGGGAAACCGGGTCCAAAGAAGACGGGGAAGGAGACTGAGTCGGTCCACCGTCTTCAGGCAGCAGCCGCAGCGAGGGGGGGCCCGAAAAGCCAATCGGGTCCTTCCAAGTCGGGTGGCTCAAGGGCGAAGCGGATACCGGGGTGGCTGCCAAGCAGAGCGTAATCGCGGCTGGTAAGCGCACCGGGACCGAAGAACCCATGGGAGACGAGCGGCTTTCATCCTGTCCAACGAAGACCCGAACTTCAGGGCGTCAGCCGATGGAAAGGAGCAGAGGCTGTGGGCCTCCTCAATCCTTCCACTGTTCCAGCCAGCCAAAGCCGGAAAGGGCGCAGCCAAGGCCCCCAACAAGCGGCAACGCTCAGCGGAGGACCCCGCCAATTAGCCAGGCCAAGCCCAGCAAGCCAAGCGGGTGAAGACCCACCTCACGAACCGGTCGTTCGCTGAGGTGGAGAGAACAAGACCCTGATCGGTGTCCTGGACAGGGGCGCCGAGGACGGCCATGTCCCTCGCGATAAGTGGCACCTGGTGGAGAACGAGCTCCAGGATCGGTTCCTACTGGAACTGGAGGAGAACGGCGGACCACCGCCAAAGTGTGAGGACGCAGGGTGGCATCAAGGCAAGGTGAAAGCCATCGCCTGCCAAGACGCTCGCTCTGCGGCCCTCTACATGAAGGCGGTGGCGGCCCTCAAAGAGGTCTATCCAGGGGCGAAACTGGAGGCCGTGAAGTGGGAAGATGTCCCCAGCCGCCCGAGAGCCAGAGCGTGGGTCTCGGCTAAGCCTGCAGAGCCTGAGAAGATCCTCAGGTTACTGCAGGTCTGCAACCCCCACCTTCCTACAGCCGATTGGAAGCTGGCAAAGGTGGAGGATATCCATGGGCAGAGGCGCCAGATTATCCTCGTCCTAAATGAGGAATCCATTGATCTCCTCGCAAAGTCGGACAGTGTAGTGGATTATGGCTACAAGAAGGTCACCATATCCCGCTTACAAGTCCGATCGCAAGGGCAGGCAAGCGGAGGTCGAGCCAGACCCGGAGCTGCCGGAGATCCCGAAGAGGGGGCCTCGTGCGGGGAAGACAACCCGGCGTCGGATGCGGCGTCCATGATGTCGGACGACATCGTGGACGACTACGCGTTCGACGAGCGACCTAGCCAGAGGTCTCAGCCACATCGTTGTCGGGGAGGAGCCGGAGTCCCCTGACAGCGATCTAGAAGCAACAATGGTGGAGGCGAGCCTCAGGAATGTCGTTGACGCTCCTGCAGATAAACCTCCACCATTGTAAGGCAGCATGCGCTGCTCTACTGCTCCACCTAGCCAAGGGTGGAGCCGACATAATCCTCATTCAGGGAGCCCTGGATCCTCGGAAACAGGGTCTCAGGTCTGAGGACTTCTGACTACAAGCTATACGTAGCTGAAACCGCAGGTAAAATTCGTACCTGCATTCTTGCAAAAAGAGAGTTGCATTTATTTTTTGCTCCCAAATTTCAGCAATGAAGACCACACCGCAGTGAGCCTCGAAGGCCAGGAGCGCTCACTGAGGATCTGCTCCATACATGGGGCATGATCAACCAGACCCCCCTCCACACGCGCCTCTCCGGGCTCTAATCGCAGACTGCTCGGCCAAGGACATCGGCCTAATTGTGGGGTGCGATGGCACTGCACATTACTGTCAGTGGGGAAGCACTGACACAAACGAAAGGGGTGAGTACCTTTTCAGTTACTTACTGACCACTCAGATGGTCTTATTAAACCGGGGTAGTGATCCCACCTTTATTATTAAAACCGCAAGGAGGTCCTGGACCTCGCTTGCCTCTCATGAGATACAGCGTAACATTGTATCCTGGAGGGTCCTGGAAGAGCACTCCTTCTCGGACCACAGGTACGTGGAAACTGTTTTCTCCTTCTCAGTACCGAAGCCAGTTCGATTCCGGAACATCAGGCGGACAAACTGGACTCGGTACTCTGATTACCTCTGTCGTGTTCTCCCTGAGCCCTCATCTAAAGAGGAGTTCTCCACGGAGGCCACGTCTCGTCTTCTTAAGATCTTTACCGACGCCTGCAATAAGGCGCTCGACAAAGCATGCCCCTCTGGCAAAAACAGAGGCCGGAAGAAACCTGAATGGTGGAATCCGAAACTGGGTGAACTCCGGAAAGCCTCCCGGAGACTCTTCAATAAAGCTAAGGCTGAAAACGTTGAGCAAAACTGGGCCGAATACAAGGCCAGTCTGTCAACCTACAACAAAGAACTTAGAAAAGCCAAACGCGCCTCCTGGCGTAAGTTCTGCAGCGAAATCGAGAGTAACTCAGAAGCCTCGCGCTTGCGCAGAGTTCTCTCGAAGACAACACCCACCCTGGGCTACTTGAAGAACACCGACCAGTCGTGGACTACGTCCAGCGATGAGTCGCTAAATCTTCTCCTAAATACCCACTTCCCTGGCTGCGATGAAAACAGACCCAACTACCTCGCGCCTCCTTCTGTCGCCTCAAATGCCATCCTGAGCCTGCTAAGCCAGGAGAACATTTCCTGGGCGATCAGAAGCTTTAAACCCTACAAGTCCGCGGGGCCAGACGGCATTTTCCCTGCCCAACTGATTCACGCGGGACATAAAGCCATTAACTGGCTCAAAATAATTTACACCTGGCTTCAGACCAAAGTCGTATTCATACCCAAGGCAGGCAAGCCCTCGCACACTGCCCCAAAAGATTTCAGACCCATTAGTCTATCGTCTTTTCTTCTAAAGGCGATGGAGCGGCTCCTGGGGCTGCATCTCACGGCGTGCATTCCGTCCAGTCTGATCTCAGACTCCCAGCATGCCTACCGGAAGGGAAGATCCACCGAAACGGCCCTACACTCGATCACATCGATCATCGAAGCGTCCCTTAACTTTAAGGAGTACACCCTAGTAGCCTTCCTCGACATAGAAGGCGCCTTTAACAACATCCTTCCGACCGCCATCACGGGCGCACTGACGGACCTGGGCGTTGACTCCAGGACGGTGAGCCTGATCGATCAGATGCTACAATGCAGGACGGTTGAGGCATCACTGGGGACGTCAACGTGTACCAGATTTGTCTGCAGAGGCACACCGCAGGGCGGAGTCCTCTCGCCCCTCCTATGGAACGTGGCAGTGAACACACTGCTGCGGGAGATAGAGGGGGGTGGCTGCCGTGTGGTGGCGTACGCGGACGATGTTGCCATAGCATTCTCCGGAAAATTTCCGCAGACGTTGTGTGAGTGCATGACAAGTACTCTCACGAAAATGTCGAAATGGGCAGACAAATGCGGGTTAGGCGTCAACCCGTCTAGAACGGAACTGGTGCTTTTCACTAGGAAGTACAAAGTTCCGGTACTGATTCCCCCAAGACTATGTGGGGAAACGCTGGTCTTCAGCAACAACGCCAAGTATCTTGGCCTAATCCTCGATAGAAAGCTCGATTGGAAATTGAGCATAGAGGATAGAGTAAAAAAGGCCACAGTGGCCCTCTATACTTGCAGGAAAGCCATCGGACTAAAATGGGGAATGACCCCCTATATAGTTCGGTGGCTCTACACCGCCATCATACGACCAATCATGCTCTATGGGTGGTGGTATGGTGGCCAACCTTAGACAGAAGGACATGCCTCAATAAACTCAGCAGAGTTCAACGCATGGCAGAGCTATGCATAACGGGCGGGCTACGCACTACTCCAGGGGAAGCCCTGGATGCTGTGCTGGACCTCCTCCTGTGGATCTCATGGGAAAGAAGGTGGCAACACTTTCCGCCCTCAGAATGAGAGAAGCCAGACTGTGGAAAGCATCCGCGGTTGGGCACTCGGGAATCCTGATGAGACTCCCGCAATTACCAGAGAGGACAGATTACTCTATTCCTAGTGATCACCTCTCGACGCCCTTCCAGGTATCAATCCCACCTAGGGAGGACTGGGAGATGGGCGAACCAGGACCTGCAAATGCGGTCCACTTCTACACTGATGGCTCAAAGCTAGACGGCCGCGTGGGAGGCGGAGTCTACTGCAGCGAGCTGAACATCAGTCATTGCTTCAGGCTCCCGGATCACTGTAGTGTGTTCCAAGCGGAGGTTGAAGCCATCAAGGAGGCCATTTCGATCGTCTCCAAACTACTTCTAGATACGCACTTAGTGTGCGTCTTCTCGGACAGCCAAGCAGCTATCAAAGCTCTAGGCTCAATATCGTCGAACTCAGCGACTGTAAATGACTGCCGCAGGTCTCTGCACGAGATCGCAGAGCAGTTAGATCTCTTCCTTATATGGGTCCCCGGCCACAGGGACACCGAGGGGAATGACGCCGCCGACGAGCTAGCCAGGCAGGGTACTACGATTCCTCTCCTATCGGAGAGGGAGCAAGTAGCGATGCCCTTGGCTACGTGCAGGCTCCTAACGCACGAATTGTTCGAGCAAAATGCCAATAGGAGATGGCAGCAAACCGTTTCCTGTAAAGTCTCGAGATTGATATGGCCATATCGATCGAAGAAGCGCTCAGCAGAGCTGTATAAACTCAGCAGAGCACAGTGCTCTGCAGTTACTAGAGCCATTACGGGACACTGGCAGATCGGCACTCAGGCCTCTAGACTGTCAATCCCTCATAACGACTTCTGCAGGAGTTGTCGCGACGAGGAGGAGGGAGGAATCGGTCCCCACTTCTTCTGCCACTGCCCAGCCCTTGGAAATCGTCGTCTTCGTATTCTCGGGGCCGCTTTCCTCACGGACATTTCGGACCTGTCCGAAATCAAACCAGGGACCTTGTCTAAATACATCCAAGCCACCGGATGGGACTGCCCTTAACCTGCAGTAGTATGCTCTCACGGTTCGGGCTACGCGAAGGGGCACATGCCCATGCGGCAACACAACGGACCTTTTATAGGTCCAAGTGAGCTTGGGGGCGGGAGGCTCTTATCCCCCCCCTCCCGGCTACCGCCTTAACCTAACCTAACCATGATTTGTCAAATTCGGTTCTATTGTTTGAAATTTTGCTTACTATCTCTTTCCATTCCATAGATATTCGGATCTACTTTATTATTATTAATTAGCATTTATTTTCTTTTTTTTTTTTAAATTTTAATTTATATATTTTGGGTGTATCTTTTCTTAAGATGCTTGTTATGCATTGTATAAAGTTTAAGAAAAAGCATTACCGAAATTAAAATGATTATTATTAATAACTGAGTCCATAGACGTCCTATGTCCTCGGTATGATCAACAACTTCAACTTTATTAACGACATTGGCCGTTGGATTTTCAACTTTAGACTCTGTTTTACCCATGATTAATTATTGGGTTTTTCTTCTATTGTCAAAATAATAATAATTTTTTTCGAGTAAATTATTAAGTGGATTTGGATAACATTTTGTTCCTACCTAATTGGCGTATGGCTTTATGGGCCAATCTTCTCATCGGGCAATGCAATTATTGCTCAATGGTACATTTTACTTTTTGATTATTTATATATATAAGTAAAACTAAATATTATTATATGCTGCTGTCGTGTTGTCTTCTTTGCGTTTCCTTCGGAGGTGCAAGAGGCGGCCTAAATGCCACTCGCACTTTATTCCTGCGCTGGCGCAAGAGGCGGTCCTATGCCTCTCGCACTTTATTCCTGGCCCAGCTTGGCGCGCTGGGCGGGGCCGGTGCTGGTCATCGCACAGGCCTTATGTTGGGCGCTCTTTGCAGCGCTGTCGGTTTTTTCAGGGCTTTGGCACGTTCCAAAGCAGCCGACGTTGTAGAGCGGGCCTCCGCAATCGGCCGGGCACTTCTTTTTAAATTTTGGTAGTTCTTTTTTGGGTGGAGGAGAAGTTTTAGTTTTGTCGAATATTGATTTGAACCTTGAGTGCGAGGGGGTGGAGCTCTTTTTCTGTTGTTTTTGGTCTTGTTGCCAAGACTCTATATGATCTATTTTGTCATATATCTCGCTGGCCGTCTCCCAACGTGGTGGTTCGTTGGTGGCTAGGAATTTTAAAAGTTGGGCTTTTTCTCTTCTTTGTCTTACTTTTATTCCACTGCGATTTTTATTTTTGAGCCCACTCATCCTCTACTCACTCAGTATTTAAATCCTCCTTTTTTGTCCAGTGCCTTAGTTTTATTGTTTTGTTTTTTTTTTTCACCTTTCACATTTTTTTTTTTACACTTTTGTGCCTCGAGCTTTTAGCTCTCAGTCACGGTCGCCATGTAAAGAGTTTTATTTGATAGAAGAAGGTCCGTTGTGTTTGAGTTCTGATAAGTGAATGTTTATTGGAATATTTTTGAGTCTTAGCCTAGGGTACAATTGTTCTTATGTTTATCGGAGAGCGAGAGTTCTCCCATGCATCTTATGAAGAGAGTACCACTGTATTAGTATTAGTGCGAGCGGTCTCTGCCTGAGTCTATATTAATGCATGATCAGCATTAAGTGGATTATTGAAAGAGACCCTTAGCCTCAGTATGAGTGCGTTGGGGTTCTGCCTGTGTTTTAGGGAAAAGATTGATCAGCAGTTTGGGCAGCTAGCTGATCCGAGCTCAAGAGGCAGATCATGTTGCTGTTCAGATGGAATGTGTAACATAAACAATAGTTGTTTATGTCACTGCGTTTATATACGCGCTTATATATGAGTTTATATATATAACAGAGTATTACATATGTACATGCATGGGTTCACTACAGTACTCCTCCTTCCACCGGGACCAAAAGAGCTGCTGCAGGTACGAAACGCGCTGCCAGCCGTCCAGGCGATCGAAGTTTAGCTGCGTGACGTCAGGCTCAGCGAACGAAGCAGGAGGGCCACCATTCAAGAAATGAGCTGGAGTTAGAACATCTAGATCGGCAGGGCTCTCTGAAATTGAAGCTAAAGGTCTTGAATTAATCACTGCCGTGATGTGGCACAACAGCGTCTGCAGCTCGTCAAATCCAAGAACCGAGTTGCCTATCGCACGGTAGAAGTGGTACTTGGCCGTCTTCACTGCAGCCTCCCATAGACCACCAAAATGAGGGGAGCGCGGAGGAATGAAATGCCAGTCAATAGCCTCGACCAAGCAAAAATCCAGCAACGCCTTCTGATGGTCATCGCTGAGGACTAGGCGCTTTAACTCCATCAGCTCATTCTTAGCGCCGACAAAATTGGTTGCGTTGTCTGACCAAATTTGCCGCGGCTTTCGTCTGGTACATATGAAGCGCTTTAGTCCATGAAGAAAAGCAACTGTGGATAAGTCCTTTATAAGCTCCAGATGAACAGCCTTGGTAGCGAAACAAATGAAGACGCAGACGTAGCACTTGATTGGAGCCTTGTTGCGTGCCTCCGGTTTGTAGAAAAACGGCCCACAAAAGTCTACGCCTGTGATCTCAAAGGCATGAGAACCATCGAGCCGCTCCTTTGGAAGATCCGCCATAATATGCTCCAATACCCTGGGCTTCAGTCGAAAGCATCTTACGCACTTGTTTACTGCCTTGTTTACCGTCTTCCTCCTCCCAATAGGCCAATATTGGGATCGAATTAGTCCAAGCAAAGCTCGCGGACCAGCGTGCAGATTCCGCTCATGAAAATGGGAGATTATTGCAAGAGTCAGTGGATGGCTGCTGGGCAAGATGATTGGATGACGGCCATCAAAATCCAACGAAGAGTTTTCAGCCGACCATCTACCCTGAGAAGTCCAAACTGATCCATGAATGGCGATAACGATGCGATTGAGCTCGATGAGGAGACTGCTCCCCTTGCCCGCAGTGACTTCATGTCCTCCCATAGCTGAGTACGCTGGACTAGTCGTAGCAATACCTGGGTTCCATGTTCAATGTCTGAGACAGTGAGTCCGGGGCGCCGAATTCGGTTGCAAAACTTGTGAGTGTATCCGAAAACGCGTGGCAAAAAGGCAAATGAATTCGCATACTTTGAATCAGCAACAATGTCCATGTAGGGCGATTTAACCAGAAGAGCCTTCCGACGAAGTTCAAGGGCTGGCTTATCAGGTAGCACAGTGGGTGGCCATTCATCTGAGGAGCCGCAAAGAAATGGAGGACCATGAGCCCAAAGAGGTGACTCATTCAGCTCAGTCGGATGAGCCCCTCGAGACAGAATGTCGGCTGGGTTTTAAAGCTGGGGAACATAGCGCCATTCCATTTTTCGGTCATTTCCTGAATCGTTGACACTCTATTTGCAACAAATATATTAAATCTTGACGGCTCGTCCCGAATCCAAGAGAGCGCAACGGCAGAATCACACCAACAGTAACACCTTCCCTTGAAGACATTCATTCCAGCTATCTCAGATATGAGCCTAGCCAGCAACTCCGCTCCACAAAGCTCCAACTTTGGTACTGTAAGTGTCTTCAAAGGAGCCACACGAGATTTGGCACAAAGTAAGTGACTGCTGGAGTGCTGACCCTTGGACATGACATAAATGCATGCACCATAAGCCTCGATGCTGGCATCGCAAAATCTGTGAATTTCCAGCGAAGAGTCTGGAAGGAGTACAAGCCGAGGAAATTCAAGTCGACGAATCTGACCAAAACTGGTGCATATTTCCTGCCACTCGGTGTTCAGTGCGACTGGAAGGCTTTCATTCCAGGACAACTTCTCTTGGCACAAACGCTGGAGAAAGATTTTGGATTTAGTAATTACGGGACCAGCTAGTCCGAGAGGATCGTAGAATCGCGCTATGGATGACAAAACAGAGCGCCTGCAGGAATTCAAAGAAGATTGTAGGGCCGAGAACGAAAATAATAGTAGATCAGAAACCGGATCCCAAGCAAGTCCTAAAGTTTAAGTCACATGGCTGCCATCGTCGAACTTCAAAAATGTTTCCTTGTCCTCTTCCGGAACTCCATCCAGCACAGCAGGGACGTTCGAACACCATTTCCTCAATCTGAACTGACCTCTAGACAAAATTCCAGTAGTTTGCTCCCGAATTCGGATAGCCTCTTCCTGAGAGCTGGCTCCAGATATCAAGTCATCCACGTAGAAGTCACGGCGAAGGATTTCAGCTCCAACTGGAAACGCCATCTGCTCGTCCATTGCCAACTGATGCATCGCTCGCACAGATAAATAGGAGGCAGGCTTCGTCCCATAAGTAACGGTGTCCAATTGAAATACACGCAAGTCTTCTTCCCTGGAGTTTCTCCACAGAATACACTGCAAGTTGCTATCCTCGGTCGAAACAGGTCCCAAACAGCTTGGGTTGGATTACGGGACCAGCCATTAAAACGTCGTTCAGGGAATATCCAGATGAGGTTGAAGCGGATCCATCAAAAACGACGCGAAGCTTGGTCGTAGAACTATCTTCCTTCATGACGCAATGGTGAGGCAAAAAATATCGGCAGTTGCTGATTGACTGGGCAGGAACCTGAGACATATGGCCTAAATCAAGGTACTCCTTTATAAATGCTGCATACTGAGATTTAACATCAGGGCGACGATCTTACTTTCTCTCAAGGGTCAGGAATCTACGAAGCGCTTGATTGTAAGATTCTCCAAGGAGATCCAAACTATATTTTGCTGGCAGCCGAACACAATAATCGCCTTTATGTAGTCGACGGAAATGCTGCACAAAGTGTGCTTCACAATCTAGCTCTTCTTTGGTAGACTGTACTATTGGTTCGATGCAATTTTCTACCTCCCAAAACCTCCGAAGAAGCACCTCAAGCCGATCCTCTGGACTATTATCCTCAGCAGCTACGGCCCGAGCGCGAGAGACCATCAACGAGGAACCTTTTAAACGCGAACAACCTCCAGACACGAACCATCCCAAGCGCGTTTTCTGAATTGAAGGCAATCCTGGAAGTAGCTTGACCTGACCAACACACAGGAGTTCGAAAAACAGACTTGCGCCAATTAGCAGATCGACGCGCTGCGGCTTATGAAACTCCGGATCTGCTAGTGGTATGTTCGATGGAATGTTCCAGTTTTGAGTGTCAATTCCAAAGCTTGGCTGTCGATCGGTTATGCTAGAGGCTACAATAGCAGTGATGAGAGTTGAGTAATCCGATGAGCGAGAGTGCAGGCTAACGTTGACCGAAAATCCATCCGTGACGAAGCTAGAGTCGCCTTTTCCCGAGACTGCAGTCGATGATTTCATTTTTCGAAGCTGAAGCTGATTCGCGATACGAGAAGTTATTAGATGCAACTGGGAGCCGGAATCCAGCAACGCTCGGCAGGGAACTAAAACTCCGGAACGATTTTTTGACTAAGACCGTGGCCGTGGCAGGTAGAACAACACCATTCCTGAGATCTTGGGCAATAAGGGCAGACGAGGTAGACGCTGAAGTAGAGGGCTCAGTGGTATGCTCAGACGGCGTAGACTCAGACAGCGCAGACTGAGATGGAGTATACGGCACTGATTTCCCTTGGACTGCGGTATCTTCAGGGCTACCAAAATGAAGGAGGGTATGGTGTCTACCCCGCAGGTACGACAGTTGCTCGAGGTGCACTGGAAGTAATCGATGCCCTGTTCTGAGACAATTTATACACAACGAAAGCCGCTTGGCTTCTTTATGGCGATTTGTGGGGACAGCGCTTTAAACTTCTGACAGTGCTGGACCTCGTGGCTAGCACCATCGTTGCACAGCGCGCAGCGTGCAACGGTTTGGTTCGTTTAACCAATGTGGACCTAAAATTATTATGCTTTCTACTTCTGCCCACCTGACTGCTCAACGCATAGCTTGCCATAGAAAAGTCCATCGTCTCCAATGATCTGCATCGCTGCTCCAAGAACGAGGCCATAGATTCCCACGACGGAATTAAGTTTGCGAATGCGGGGTCGTTGAATCGTTCCTCCCACTTCTCTTAGCTCGCTGGATCCAGTTTTCGAGAAGCTCCTGCACGACGATGCATCCTGCGATCTGCTCAGTGGTGCCCAAACCCTGGAGCGCGCGCATATGTGAATTGAACTTGTCTGAAAGCTCCCGAAGCATGACCACGACCCAGGTTCCACAGCCTGGAGCGCCAAGATCTCATTGATGTGTGCCTGAAAGACCAATCGCCGATTATTGAATCTGTTTTCCAACAAATCTAATGCCACAGCATAATTGCCATCCGAGATTTCCAGCGACCGAACAGTCTCCAATGCCGAATCCCGCAGACAGGAACACAAATGCTGGAGCTTTTCTATGTTTGTTAAGTCCGGATGGCTGTCGATGATGGTGGCAAACATTGAATAGAAGTCCGTCCAGTTCACATACCCGCCGCTAAACGTCGGCAATTGTATAGGAGGCAGGGATGGTACTTGTCTACGGTGAGGTAGAAATTGCGAGCCGGAAAACTCAACCGTAGTGTTTCCTCCAGCCAAGGTAGAATGAAACGGCATGCGGCCGCTACTCTTAGCCATTTCCCTCATAATCGCCGCCTTCAGCGAGCTGGCAAGTGACTCAAAAATGTCACACAAACCACTGTGAATTTCGCTTCGATCCAATTCCTCAAGCTCAAATTTGCCGATCAACTTCTCGACTTGCTCTTGCCTTACCACGAGCATGTAGTATTCACAGTCCGACGACTCATTCTGCCAAGCGGTAGCTAACCTTTTCATTTTCTCGCATAATTCCGTTGACTTCAGCTTCAAAAAAGACACCCTGTTTTGCTCACTGGTCATTGGAATTTCGTTAGCAGCATTATTTTCCATGGTAGCGGCAGCGTTAGCAGAAAGACCAACGTCTCTAGCGGGAAGATGATCGCAAAGAGTAACACGAGCAATATACGACAATAACCGAGCACAGCAAGCGAACAGCTATGTACAAACCGTATATGCAAAGGCGGCCGGTGTAAGAAACGTTTCTTGCACTACCGAATATGCAGGGGAGGCCGGTGTATATATGTATGGATAACTTATGTGGTCGAAGACACTGGTTGAGATGGCAATTAGTTTAGACCTTTGAATGCTATATTAGTTTGTGATTGCACTGATGGATTATTTATTGCACAATCACGTCGGGGTCACCAAATGTTAAGCTGTTAAGCGTTTTTAATAACTGTTGCAATTTTGAGTTTAATGAAAGTCGAGAGGTTGTATATAATTCACAATTTATTTGCATATGTAAACCAACTTATCGCGTATGTACATACATATGTGGATAATTGGGCGAACGATTGATGCGAGGATCTTAATCTAATAGCTGCGACGATTAGCTCAAGACTGACCAATGCAAGGGCTGACGGGCAGCAAGCTTAGACGCGAGCGAGAGAGTAGGATAGCCCGAGAGCGTTAGAGCTGTTTGGGGCCGCTGTTAAGCCGAGTACGAGAGATTGAGATATAAGGAGACGAAAAAATTCCGCTGCATATGCATATGCGGTAACAAATGATCTTTACAGTGGGCATTGGAAATGACAACAACAACAAAATGCATTTCCTTTGGGCCGCACCACTGGCAATAATTTACAATATTTAAGCTGCTTGACCCGACAGATACAATCAATACACGCATCTAACAGAGAATTTTCCAGAGCTTTTAAACCGTTTTTCGTGCGAGGTTGTGACAGGTAAATTGGTACAGAAGCCAAACGGCTACGAAGCGCAGAATGCGCTTTTAGACTTAGGTAATAAATAGTTCAAGGAACATATACATATGTACAAAAAAAATCTCGGGAAAATTTAGGTAAATATTTTTGTAAAGTCCAGTCAATGTTGAAAAACTGCTCAAAAGGTTAGGTACTAATGAATCCACATGCTCAGGTACACTCAATATTAGAATAATTTTCCATTTCGCGCTACCTCAATTATGTTTGGTCTTTTTGACCAGGTTTTGAATGCAAGAACTAGGTGTGTGGAGTTCATTTTAAAACTTGCAATTACCATTCCGCGAGAGGAAGAATCTTTTGACAACAGCACGCCAGCCAAGGAAATACAAAAGACTAGGAAAAAAATTATTCAAGAAAAATTCTTAGACAAACTATCACTGAAGGTGGACTCCCCCAAAAAAGGATTTGGAAACACAAACGATGGAAACTCATCACGAACATTCTTTGAGAAAAACGAAATTACTGCAGAAATAGCTGGGGTGGATATTGACATTATCAAAAGATTGGGTGTCATTTTAAATATTTTAAACTGCAAAGAAAAAATAAATACCCGCAAGTTTGGTTAATATGCCTCGAAGACTGCAGAGCTGTTACTGGAAAAATATCCTGAAAAGAAGCTAACTCCCACGCTTCATACAATTCTGGCACATGGTCAAATTTTAATTGAACATCAGAGCCTACCAATTGGAGAGATGTCAGAGGAAGCCCAGGAAACGAGAAACAAAGATTACAAAAAATACAGGAATATGAATACGTGCAAGACATCACGAATTAGACAAAACCAAGACCTTTTCAAGATGTTGGCAGCCTCTTCAGATCCATATATTTCATCCATTAGATATGTGAGATCACAAATTGAATCGGCAAGCAGGTTTTCTTCAGAAATGATAAGCTTATTAGATATTCCTCCCACTCAACAGGAAGTGAAGGATTATTTTACAGAAACAAACAAATTCAACCAACTTTCAAATTAAAAAAAAAAAAATGTTATTTTTTTTGTTATTTAAATTTTTTTAAATAAGGTTAAGTTGAAAATTAAATAAAAAATAATATTTTATAGAAAAAAAACTCATTAAAAGTACTTTATCGATAAAAAAAAAATGGAGCATTCTACATACGAAAATATGTACCGGCAACAAAGTTAAACTTTAACCCATGATTGTGAAGCTTTCAGACATTGTAGCATAATGTTCCTAAACAGATTAAATTTTGAAAGATTTTTCTTTCAAAAGCAGTTTGTTTCATGAAGATATCTTTATTTGTTCAGAAGTTATTAATTTAGCAAGCTGAAACGGCGGAATGCCCCACTGTTCACCGGTACCACGTTCACAGAGTTAACGTAAAAGAAAGAGGAAGTACACACTCGAAGTGTGACCATACTAACTTATTATAATAATACTAAATGTTAAGACCTTAAAAGAAAAGTCTAGACATTTGCGAGTTGAGTTGTAAATTCAAACTAAATTTTATTCTTAAAATCAGAGCCTTATAGGCTATTCACACTGACGACCATCCACCATCCATTTCGGGGATGGTCCGTAAGGTTTTGCCGTTCTGAAAATTTCCCAGTTAGTCCACCATCCATTTTGGATGTTCCTAAACCGCACGTTTCTATGCGATGGTTAGCCGATGGTTTTCAAGTGCAACCCTAAAAAGCAATGAATGGCAGCAAAAAATAGTTCGCGCCTAGACATATTTCAAATCTTAATTCGAATTTTAAATCGTTGAAAACTAAAAAAAGGAAAAAAACAAAAGACACAATACAAAATGAAGAGACCTGAAATTGGTGGTAATAAGTAAACATTTGTACATATGTATTTGCTTTCTTTTTTCATGAGTAGTATTTTGCAGCCATTAAATAAACAAACAATACACGCAAGTCCAAATGAACTGCATATTGAAAATCTCGCTATAAACATTTGACGGATTCGCGGGTGTCCCGAAATAATTTCGTTTATGTCGACCGGGACAGATCCAACTACGGCTCTAGTATTATTTCTGCAACCAAGGCGCCGCACCAAAGCGGATTAAACTGGAAAATCTGGAGGAGATTGTTCGGAAATCGCTTGAAGTCCAAAAGGAGCAGCAGAAATTACAGGATGAGCACCAGGAAACAAAACGAGAGATACTCCAGCAAATTGCGAGCAGCCAAGGCCAAACCAACTTCCAAACAGAGCTGCTGCAATTTTTAAGGAAGTCCAGAGAGTAACGTTTATTGTACATATAAGGATTGTTTTATTATAGTCAATAATATAGCCAACTTACTAATTTAAAATTGGGTAAATTTCACAATTCAGAACAAAACTTTGTAATTTTATGCTCATCAGCTGCTTTTTGACGGATGGTAGATGGTGGATGGTGCCAGTGTGAATCGGAGTTTCACATTTGTCAAAAAATCCCACCGTTCCCCCGGGATGTGCTCAGTGTGCAGAGCCTATTATATGTGATTCGACAATGGGGTAGGAGGTACAATTTGGTAGTCTATAATTATCGTTAGACCTACGCAGAGGGTACACTTTACTGAGGGTGTCTATTTGAGTACATGCTTACATTAGTTTTATTTTAGGGCCGCATTTGTTAAGTGTTTTCTCCACTTGTGTTTTGTTGTCGTATTAATGGGTTACAGATCTCTGTTTACACCCGTGCAGTCAAAACTTGTTTACTTTATGTGATTTCTTTAGAGATCGGTTTTGTTACATGAGTGAATGTGTACAATAATATATTTATGTTTAAACATTCTGCATGGTATTGATGATAATATGTTCATGTTTGAACATTCTGCAAAGGGCCGAAAGTGGCATTGTTTTGTATTTTGATTCTTGTGAGCCTTTTGTGTACATTTTCTTTATAGCTATAATTACAAGTACAGATAATAATTTACAGTCAATTACAGTGGGTAGGAAAGTGCTATCGTTTGCAGTCTTCGTGCTACTTTAATTCTTCTTATGGCATAGATTATTAATATTATTATTATTATGATTCCGATAATCAAGGCCGCATGTCCAGATACATGATGGAACTTAAGTCCTTTTAAGTCATGATGACCTTCTTTTAACAATTTTATTTCGTTTCTTAACTTCTGTATGGTTTATTAATGGTACTGTTAATGGATTCCAAACAATTTTTGGTATTTTACTTATATTACTTATATAAAAGGATGAAATTGGCTCGTAGCTTTCTGTTTGAATGCTGTGATGAGGTACTAGTATTTTGTCATCGGTTCGCACAGTACAACCATGTACTATTGTTAAAATTCCTTGTTGTGGAAGATCAATTAGTTCTTGATTTGAGTTACTACATTGAATTCTAGCATTAGTGTTTACTGGAACTTTGAAGAGCCAACTACCCTGCCTTTCTAATTCGACCCAAAATGACCTTGTCTCTGCTATCTTCCTATAAACGCAATTTGAATTACCTTTTGGTTTGAAAGGAGCTATCTCACAAGCATTATCATTGGCATTCCTCCAAGGCCAATTACCTTCGCATACTCTTCTATTCGTTTGCCATTTTTGGCATTTGTTTAAGGTAGCTTCAGTCATCGAATGATAGGAATCAATTTCGAAATTATATACTAAATACCTGGAGCTCAAATCTACCTTGACTAATTCGTGTTCATGCTCAACCGGCATCGGAATTATCCTAAACAAATGGGATGCGTGTCTACCAAACAGGGGAATCTTCACGTTCAGAATTAATTTGTTATCAACAAAAATTCCTTTCGCTGTTAATAGGCTGTAAATTTCCTTCAATTCTGTTCCTGTTCTTTTTCCTGGAAGCACCAATGTTTCTAATAAGTTATCTTTTATTTTTGCTATTTCTCCCTTTAACTGTATAGGTTTTAAAATATTTGGATTTAGTCTACCATGATTAATATCTATCAGTAGATTAATAACTGCTGATTGAATTTTTATCGCACTCTTCAATCAAGGAGTTTTTAGTTGCTTTGTTACCATGAAGAAATTTATAGATTCTTTGTACACATAGAAACTTTCCTTTAATGCTTCCGTTATGTTTTCTACTCTAGCGCCCATACTTCTAAAGTTCAAATTTATTTCTTCGGTAGTTCTTTTGAGAATATTTACCGTTGACTCTACCACCGATGTTTGGTTGGTTTTCTAATAAATTTTTCATATTTCCTTCCTTCGGCGTCCATTATCCCAAATAATATATGATAAAGTGAGCCCATAAACTCAAATGGTGCTCGCTTCTTTCTTTTATTATCCTGAGTCATAAAAGTTTATTATTTTCCTCCAGGTCTGCAATTTGTCTTTCCGTATTATCTAAGACATTATTGCATTGATCTTCAAAAGTATAAAGTTTACCACACACAACTCTCATTTTCCCAATCAATTCTTTCCCCTTTTTTATCATTTGGAAATACGGGTCCATGTTATAATAAACAATTAAATCCCAGGATAAGGCGACTATTTCAACGACCCCATCGGGTCCAAATATATCGAAGTGGAACTGTTCATTTTTTCAATTGACCACTTCGCCTTTCCTCTGGCAGCAATGTTTGCATTTGACACTTGGCAACATAACACAAGCATTAACAATGCTGCCATCAGTCCTAGCTTGGACATTCGAGGTCTACTACGCGTACTTCTGGTCTCTTTTGGAGTCATTCCTGAGTCTTGCTCTTCTGACTCAATTCCAGCTAATGGACAAAATTTTAGTTATAGGTCGTTTTATCAACCCGTCTTGATGTTTTATAGTTACTACTCTGACTCTATCGTCCCTACCTTTATGTATTTCTTCTATTTTTCCCAAGGGCCATCTAGCTGGGTGACAGGTTTCATCTTTTATTAATACAATCTGTCCTGTTTTAATATTCTGCATTCCTATTTTCCATTTATTTCTTTGTTGCAGTGTGTGTTGCAAATAATCTTCTTTCCATTTAATCCAAAATTCTCTTTTAATTTTCTGAATTAATCTCCATCTATCCAGATTCCCGATTTTTTCCTCTGAAGTTGTCTCAATCGGGCCAAATATTGGCCTTCCAATAATAAAATGACCTGGTGTTATACATCCAGATCGTCAATATCATTTGTAGCTGTATACAAAGGGCGTGAATTTAGTACCGCTTCAATTTGACATAACAGAGTTGCCATTTCCTCATAGGTTAAATTATTGTCCCCAATTACCCTTTTTAAGTGATATTTCACTGATTTTACCCCAGCGTCCCAAATACCTCCGAAATGAGGTCCTGCCGGGGGAATAAAATGCCACTCGATCTGTTCTCTTTCTAATATTGGAACCACTTTTATGTTGTCTTTGAGGGCTTTTTGGTATTCCTCGTCTAATTTGCGCGAAGCTCCCACAAAGTTGGTTCCATTATCGGAAAATTTTTGCACATTTTCCTCTTCTTGAAAAAAATCTTCTAAGTGCAGCTAGAAATGCATCTGAAGTAAGATCGCTGACTACTTCCAAATGAATAGCCTTTGTCGCCATGCATACGAATACGGCAATATATCCCTTATAGGATTTCTGCCCCTGGTTTTTAGAGCATCGGATATGGTAAGGCCCGGCGAAGTCTACACCTGTATTTGTAAACGGGTGCGACATTGTAGCTCTGTGTTTCGGCAGATTTCCCATAATTTGTTCTGCAGTATTCTGTCGATACCTAGCACAGGTGACACACTCTTTAAGTTTTTTCTTTAAGCAATTTCTTAGCCCAAATATCCAAAACTTTCGCTTGATATAGTTTCGCATCAGATTAATTCCACCGTGCAATGTTTCTTTATGTGCATTCTTGATAATTAAAGACGTCAAGTGACACTTATCTAAAATCAAGGGATGTTTGACCTCAAATTCCGCGTTGGAGTTTTGCAATCTACCTCCAACTCGTAACAATCCGTCTTTATCTAAGAACGGATTTAAGCTTAATAGTTTATGTTTTGTTTCTATTTCCTTTTCATTTATTAGGCTAGCTATTTCGGAACCGAATTGGATAGCTTGTTGTTGTTTCACTATTAATACTTTGGCGCTCTTAATCTCCTTCACTGTCAAAATGGAGGAAATTCTTTCTTTTTGGTTTTGATTTGAATAAACCTCAATACATATGCAATGACTCTTTCTAGTTTATGCATACACGAATATTTTTGTAATAATTCACAAAAAATGTTATTTTTGCTATTACCATTTTGTGCCAACAACTAATTTTCTTCAATTTCCTCTTTTGGCCAATGTTCCTTAGATTTCGCCAACCATTGAGGCCCTTTCCACCAAATCTTAAAATCTTTTAGCTTATCTGCACTAATGCCCCTTGATGCTACATCTGCTGGATTGTCTTCAGTTCTAACGTGTCCCCATTTAATTTCTTTAAATCTTTCTTATTTTTCGTCAGTTCGACGCCTGATAAACTTGTCTTTATTGTTCTCCATTCTTTATCCAGGCCAGGTAATAGTAGAATCACTCCAGGCATAACATTCTACATTACTTCTAACCGCTACTTTCACCCGTTGAATTAATTTTGCCAGAAGATGTGCTGCACAAAGTTCTAATTTTGGAATAGTTTTCCGATTCTTCTTTGGATTAACTTTGCTTTTTTGCTGGCTATTATAATTGTAGAACTATCTACCTTGGCATACACTACGGCAGCATAAGCCTTTTCGGATGCATCATCGGCAAACCCATGAATTTGCATCGTCTTATTGTGCTGAGAATTTAGCCATCTCGGAATCCGAATGCTCTCTAGCTCTATTAAACTATTTTAAACGAATTCCATTCCCGAGTATCCTGTTCTGATAATTCTTCATCCCAATTTTGTCTGCTAGCCAAAGCTTTTGAATAAACAATTTTCCGACAAGTGTTACTGGAGACAACCAGCCTAAGGGGTCATACATCTTGGCTAAGGTAGATAATACTATTCTCTTGTTATTTTTCTTAAATTGGTTCATAGTGGAAATTGAACCTAAACTCGTCTTTAACCGGTTCCCATTGTAGTCCTAATGTTTTGACGGATTCATTCTCCTCAATGGTTAATACTTTATTTTCTTTGGTCATCTCTAATGCCTTCTATAATTTCTGGGATATTTGTTATCCACTTTCTTAAGTTAAACCCAACCTTATTAAACTCCCCGGGTAACTTCCTTTACATGCTTTTTAGCATCCAGTATCGTGTCGGCACCTGTCATCAGGTCGTCCATATAAAAATCATTCTTTATGATTTCCTAATTGCTTGATTTTTGCAATTATCTGCTATTGCAACAAGCACCCTGGTTGCTAAGTAGGGTGCTGAAGCTGTACCGTACGTAACGGTTGTAAGTTTATAATCTTTTAACTTTTCGTTTGGATTATCTCTCCAAATTATATGCAAATATATTTGATCGTCTTTATCAACATTAATTTGCCGGTACATTTTTTTCATGTCCGCAGATATTACAAATGGCCATTTACGCCATTTCACCATAATATCGAAGATATCTTTTGGACCCTTGGTCCAACCCACATGATATCATTTAAACTTTTATTGTTTGTGGTTTTGCTGAAGCATCGAAAACCACCCTCAGCTGTCGTTAGACTGGAATCACTTATGACTCCTTGATGGGGTAAATAATATTTCCCATCTTCTTTGGACTTACCATATGTCCTAAGTTTTTTTTATATTCATGCATGAACTTAACATAATTTTCTTTTAATGTTTTATTATTGCTGAGCTTTCTTTCTAAACTATAAAATCGCGCTATAGCTTTTTTTTTTGAATCTCTAGATCCTTTTCTTTTTTTTTAAATGGTATTTTAACCACATACCTACCATTCTCATTGTTTGAGATGCCAAGCTTTTTTGGCACCTATTTGTTTCAAAATGAAAAGAGAGTTTAAACCCATGTAATTCGTATTTAATCTTGGTGGCTTAGCGGAAGCCGATTGCTTGCTATGGCCAGATAAAATTTATGCGAGATCGATATGCAACCAATGCGCAGAGGGGTTAGCATAGAACTAAAAATAGACGACGGCGTTAGATCAAAATGATTGCCGAAGTGGCGGCAGCAGATCAAAGTACTTGCCGAAGTGGTGGCGGCAGAGAGCCCCTTTAGCGGGAGAGCGCAGCAGCTCTGCAGAAAGTCAACGTTTTACAACATAGGCGGCTCTCTCTGCTCATACAATAATAATGCTTAACGTTACGGTTATTCTTCGGCGGCTGGCCCGAACACTCATCTCTTCTTGTTGTTTCCAAGAAATGCACCTCGCACACATCTTCTTCTACGTCATTCTTTTCACTTTCCAATTCCCAGAACCGCTCTAAGTCCCCAACTTCAATTGTTGTCGCCACAATAAATTTATCACCTTTTGATTTGGTGCAACCGGATATAATCCATCCGAATTCTGTATTTTATCCAAGTAGTCCGTCTATTTTTACTACTCCGTCTTTTAAAATATGGGTATACAAATCTATCCCAATTATTACATCTACCCTATGGTTGTGCAAATTAGCCTGCCGTTAGGCACGATTTCTGAAGGTTTAATTAGACACTGGAATCAGACAGACCGACAGATCAACTTGTGCACTCAATCGACTTTCAATTATAAGTGAGTTTATTCTAAAGCGGCGCCCTCTTCATGAGCGGCTGCTGCTTGCATAGGCTCCGTTCGCAACATGGTATAAGAGCGCATGACATTACAATTTACGAGCGTGATTTCATACATGTCTCTTAGGTATAATTATAGATATATATATATGCAGGCAACTGATTTGCCTTAACATCGGCCGCGTTGACAGCCTATAGGCTTCAATCCAATGGAATAGGCGCCAAACGATGGATCGATCGCTTGTAGACCCCGGCCTTCGTCCTAATCACGGCCACGCGAACCTTCCCGTCCGCTCCTGGGATTGCCTCCTCCACTATTCCGGTGAGCCACATTTGAGGGGCACGTTGTCCTCGTGGTTGCCACCACTCTGCCTGGCTCCAAGTTGGCGACCTCCTCGGACCACTTCCCTCGCTGTTGAAGGCTGAGAAGATAGTCTCTGGACCAATCTCTCCAAAATCTTTGCTTGATGGCAGACACGAGCTGCCATCGTTGCAGATATGAGAGGCTGCTGTCTGGTCTGGGCAGCTCTGATTCGGGTGGCAGCGAAACTAGCGTTCTGCCGACTAGTAGATGCGCTGGAGTCACCACCTCCCCTTCGTTGGGGCTGCCGCTGTCGACCACCAGTGGTCTGGAATTGAGCACGGCCTCGACGTCCACGAGAACCGTATGCAGCTCGTCCTCCTTGAGCACTGCGCTGCCCATAGCCCTGAGCAGCAGATTCTTGGCGGACTTCACCGCCGACTCCCACAGGCCTCCAATGTGCGGGGCTCGCGGGGGAATGAATTCCACCGAAAAACTGTGAGCCGCAGCATACGCCTTGAGGTCTTCGTCCTTGGCATTGAATGCATCCATGCGCTCCTTGAGCATGCGAGCTGCACCAACAAAATTCGTGGCGTTGTCGCAATAGAGTTTGACAAGAGGCCCACGACGTCCAACAAACCTGGATAAGCACAAAATAAATGTATTAGAGGTCAAGTCTTTTTACAATATCTAGGTGTACGGCCTTAGATGCAAAGCAGACAAACACTGCTATGTACATCTTAAGAGGCTGCTTGCCACGAATCCCAAGCGATACACGAACCGGTCCAAACAAATCAACTCCGCTAATCTCGAAGGGTCGATTCCCACGCAATCGATCAGCGGGAAGATTTCCCATGATTTGTGAGAGAAGCTTCGGCTTGTAGTGGAAACAGTGTACGCATTTCCGGACAATGGCACTGCACTCTCTTCGTGCATTTATCAGCCACATGGACTGTCTTAGGAATCCCACTAGTGCACGGGGTCCAGCGTGACAATTGGCTCGATGCAAATAGCTAAGATAGAGGGTAACAAATCTACAATTTTTGGCATTAACAGTGGAAATTTTGCATTATGGGCTAGAGGAGCGTTTAATAGGCGACCACCTACTCGAACCAACGAAAACGAGCATGAGCCCACTTGTTCTTCCGAAATGAAGGGAGTTAGTTTTGAAGTGATGCCTGCAACTTTGATGACTTTTTATTTTGTCAATCTCCTGCGAGAATGCGTCTCTTTGAACAGCTTCAACTGCTGCTAGAAACGCTGCGCCGAGCTCTTCTGATGACGGACAAGTACTACTCCAAATTACTCCTTTCCTTTTGTTTATGAACCGGCGGATATATGCAATTGTGCCTACCACTTTCATATATGATGATGAGTTTTCTATTAGGGTGAGGATGGGATTGTGTTCGCCATCGGCCGCGACAAGCGAAGTGGCTACCTTCTTCTTCTCTAATGACGCGACCGCTTCTGTCAAACGTAAATGACGATTTTGAGGCCAATCCATGGCATTTTGTTGCAGGAATGACGGGCCGTTAAACCAAAATAGTGAATCTAAGTCTGCTACTGATGATCCCCGAGATACTGGATCTGCAGGATTTTCTTTGGTGGGTACATGTCTCCATGAGGCAGTCGAAGTGATTTCCTGTATCTCTGCAACTCGATTTGAAACAAATGTTGTTAACTGGGAGGGATGAGTTTGCAGCCAATGTAGAACCACTTCCGAATCTGACCACAATATAACCTTCTCTACGGGGCAATCAATAATAGATCGAACTTCCTCCCACAACTTTGCCAACAGATGAGCGGCACATAGCTCCAATCTTGGGATTGTTTTGTCTTTAAAGGTGCCACCCTTGACTTTGCCGTTAATAAGTTAACGGACACTCCATTTGAATGGGACACACGAACGTAGATGCAGCAGCCGTATGCTCGCGTGGACGCATCTGCAAACCCATGTATTTGACATCGAGTGCTTGTGCTAGCTCCTACAAAACGTGGAATGGTGACTTCATGCAACCTTTGCATGTCCGAAACCATCGACTCCATCTTTGTTGCAACTTTAAGGGAATGGGATCGTCCCAACCAAGGCTCAAAAGCCAAATTTCCTGCAAGAAGATTTTTGCATTAGTAATCACCGGACATAGCAGACCCAAGGGATCGAAAGACTGGCTATGACGGATAACATTACTCTCTTTGGTTGTGGTTTCGGACGAGACTATTGGTTTCAGACAGTACTTGAAAATGTCTGCCTGTGGGTTCCAAATCAGTCCAAGAGTTTTGCAATCTTGCTGATCTCCACTCGAAATAACCAGATTCTCTTTCTGACTGTCACCTAGTTGACAATTAGCAGTCCACTTCGTCAGCACAAATCCGGCTGGCTCTAGGATTTCAACTAGCTGTTGACGCAATATCCGTAGTTCGGATTTCGTGTCTGCGCCTGTAAGAAGATCGTCAACATAGAAATCGGAAGCAAGAGACTTTGAGCCAAGTGGATGCGAATTTAAATGAGTTTCGCTTAGATACTTCAAAGCACCTGACAGCAAGAAATGGTGCGCTGGCCGTGCCATAAGTTACCGTATTTAGACGAAACACTTGCAAGGGATCCGAACTTGCACGTCTCCAAATAATTAATTGAATTTGCGATGCGCCTCATCAAGTTCGACTTGACGGTACATTTTTTGTAATGTCTGCTGTAAGAGCGAATTTGCGACACCGAAATCTTAACAACGTTGCGTATAGGCACGGCTGGATGGTTGCTCCAACCATGAGTAAATCATTGAGCGAGACTTGACTCGTTGTTTTGCACGACGCATCGAACACTACTCTAAGCTTAGTGGATGTACTTTGTGGTCGTTCCACGCATTGATACAGGATGAAACAATGCGGCTCTGCCGGGATTGAGTTTTCCATTGCAGTCATATGGCCTAACGACAAGTATTCCTCCATAAAGTCCATAAACATCGATTTTATGGCAGGTTTTGGCATAATCGCCTTTCTAAAGACAAAAATCGTCTTCTGGCTGTCTCAAACGACGAACCGAGAGATGTCGGGCTAGACTTAAATGGCAAAGAAACTTGCAATCGACCGGAGGGTAGACGTGTGATAGTGTCGATAAAGGATTTTTCACACATAGTTTCTTCGGGGGTATACAGTCTTTTCTATGGATGCATTTGGAACATTTTCCAACTCCCAGAAACGTTTGACCAAGCTGTCGAGCGGGCAGGCTTCTTGAACTGTGCTCACCATAGAGCAAGTTAATGTGGCTTGAGGGCCTTTGGACTTGCAACGTCCAGACACCACCCACCCAAAACAGTGTTTTGTAAGGTTAGTGCCTCTCTGCCCTGTTTTGCTTGACCATTACTTAAGATATCGAAAAAGGCGTCTGCACCTAATAGCAAATCAACCTTTTGTGGCTTGTAAAAGACTGGATCAGCCAGTGGATAGCTCTCAGTAGCATCCATTAAGGAATCAGGCGGAACCGCCTTTTCTGGATGGTATGAGGAAATCGATTTTAAGATCACGAAATCTGCCACCATTTCGAATGGGTGTATGCGAGAGCAGATTGTGGTTTGCACAACTTGGTGTGCCGATAAGCTGGATTTTCCAATACCTAACAAACTAATATGCTTTCTAGTTCTCTTTAACTGCAGACTTTTTGCCAATTCATCGGTTATAAAATTCACTTGAGAACCAGAGTCCAACAATACTCTGGCTGGCTGATGTTGGCTTGAGCTGCCTTTAATGTCAACAACTGCTGTGGCTAAAAGTACTTGGTCATTGTCGCGTGCCATTGCATGATTCGAAACTAGTGGACGTGCGTTTAGAATTGCAGGCGGATTGTCCAACGCAGCTTGACTTGTGGATGAGTCAGTTGTGTAACGATGTAACAAAGTATGATGCGGTTTGGAACAGACTCTGCAATGTGACGATTTTACACTTTGACACAATGTGTCCTTTGCGTAGGCAATTAATGCATAGCGGAACTCCCTTTGCAAATTGGAAGCGGGTTGCGACTGAAGCTGCAGCGAAATCCGAGCAAGAAGTGATGAAATGATCAGTTGCCTTGCAAAATGAACATTTCTGATCTTGAGAAGGTTTGGCCTGAGCCACAGTCAACGAAGTCTTTCCAGATTGCTTGCTCTTTGAATCCTGACTTGTCTTTTTTCCTCTAGGATTGCCTGAATTCGTCTCTTCTGCAGATAAATGTTGGTAGCGTTTGTTTTAGCGAAGATACACAGTCTGTCCAATATGGAATGGATTGATAATCCAGATTCTCTTCCCATCGAAAGCGGGTTTTTTGATCTACCTTGGACATGACAATGTGTATCAGTAAAGCATCCGAAATTTGTTTATAATCTCCTACAGACAATAGCGACTCGTAAATAGCGGAAGCTGTGTCAAGAAGGATCTCAGCCCAGATGCAGACGGACCTTGCATGCTTTGCAACTCGAACAGACGGGCTATACCATATTTACAATATTAAACAATCATTATCGTATACCTTCATTAAGGCACTAAGGGCCTTCGGATGGTTCGGTTCGGTCACTGGATAAAGAAGCCCTTTACTACTCCCAGCGCTTCTTTCTCTAAACAAGTCAATAAATGATTAAATTTCTCCACATTGCTTAATGTGGGATCGCTATCCACTATGCTACTAAATAGGCCGATAAAATTTTTATACCTCGGTATAATCGCCACTGAATTTGGGCAATTTTACTGGCGGCAAATGTCTGTTTGTAGCAATTGTCGTATTTAATACCGACTCATTTGCTGTCCGTTGCTCCAAATTTAGCAGACATGGACTTGAGCGTGGATTTAGCCTCAATACATAAATCCTCAAGCTCGGCTCGAGAAGCTAAATCTGGGTGACATCCTCAATTTCTACTTGTAATTGGAAAGCCCGTTCATATGACTCTAATATTTCCATGCGGCACTCCAATTGTGCCTCGAAAAGGAAGACTGTTTATCTTTAAGAACGCTCCATGTACGATTGATATCTTTCTTAACTGCACTCAGCTTGCGAGAAGAATGTCTAACGACTCCACATCGTCAACCTCTGCAGTTGTCTAGACATTCCTCGCCGTTTCCAGGCATTTTAGTTCTATAAAATTTTTGTTTTTCCTCAAAAATGGCGCTTGTCCCCACTGTCACACTCGGCAATTACACTCTGAAATTTTCTGCCAACAGCCCAATGCTGTTACCGTGCTAGAAGACTACGAGAGAGAAGAGATGATCGCCAAGGAAATGCCACCACAAGCCAACGCTTTTCGAGTTCAGATCAGGCTTATAGTTCACCGAAACGCAACTTAAATGCGCGTATATGCGTATGATTTAGCGACCGACCGACCAAAACCACAAGTATGGTGTAATGTATGTGAGTGTTACATGGGACAAGGAGAGAACACGAAACGATAAAGAGCAAGCGAGCGCTGAATGAGAGAGCACAAAAGTGCAGCTGCGCTGTAAAACGAAGAGCGTCCAGCAAGAACCGTTCGCGCAAAGCAGAAACGAAAAATTTATGACGAAGACGGGCGAGGGGGAATGATGCGCAGCGGTTAGAGCTTGCGCGCGAAACTATTGCCGTTTCTCCTTTGTTTGTCGGCTCTTTTGAAATGTCGTTGACCACAAGTACAGTGATCACTCACTGTATAATCAAATAACTTTGAATGTGTGTACGTACAGATACCTGGCCGAATCACTTTTATTGAATAATTTATTCACAGGCCTTTTTATACGTAGTTATTTATATTTTTGATGAAACAATTGGGCACTTTGATTTACCTGTGGCACTGGTTGAGGGTTGTTTGAACACCGATGCATTCCCTCCCACAAGTTCATACCAACCAGGAATACCCACGAGCAGCTCTCAAGAGTAGCTAAGTTTGAAGTCCAGCGGGCCACCAATGACAACTGCAGGAACAGCAACAGCAACGAGCGAGGGATGATATCCAATGGGGATATCCAACGAAGCGCCAAGATTAATCCAATCCAACTTCTGTCCAATCCAGAAAATCAGTGTCCACCCGGGGCGCCAAAAATGGTTGTGCAAATTAGCCTGCCGTTAGGCACGATTTCTGAAGGTTTAATTAGACACTGGAATCAGACAGACCGACAGATCAACTTGTGCACTCAATCGACTTTCAATTATAAGTGAGTTTATTCTAAAGCGGCGCCCTCTTCATGAGCGGCTGCTGCTTGCATAGGCTCCGTTCGCAACATGGTATAAGAGCGCATGACATTACAATTTAAGAGCGTGATTTCATACATGTCTCTTAGGTATAATTATAGATATATATATATATATGGAGGCAACTGATTTGCCTTAACACCCTACTTGGCTTGTTAAAGTTAGGGTCTGCCAACACATAATCTTGCCACTTAGTTTTGTCAATATTGAAAGACTTTAATGGTAAAGCTTTCATCAGTTTCCTGGAAGAATAATTGCTTCAATATTTAGAGGACCTTTATTATTATCACGAGTTTTACCGATAAAAAGCAACTTTGTACTTTGAAGTGCAAGAGTCTGTAGATGACCTCCACCCTACCTCGGTTCGCCTTTCGTACTAAGTTTAATATTTGCGCAGCTTCTTCTGAAATTATGGTACATTGCGACCCACAATCAATGAGAGCTCTAAGGTTTTGATAGCCACCATTCCTTGCCCTTACTTTTATAAGTGCTGTGGCTAAGAACGCTTGTTCTTTTGTCAAGCAGGTGTTAACATTTTCCCTCTTATATTATAACACTATTATTATTATTTGCCGCTTCGCTGCTGCGCAGCTTTCGGCCGCCGGCCCCCGGCTCGGGGTGTATGGGTGCTTCGCTCTCTTCCCTCGGCTGCGTGGGCGTAAGACCGATCGGCGGCTTCTCTGCCGCTTCGCTCTTTTTCATGTTGTTTCTTTTCGTTTGCGTATGGCCGTTCTCTCTCTGGCTTTTACTGCGTGGGCGTAAGAGAGCGTCGGCGGCTCTCGATTTCCTTCACGTTGGTTCTCTTTGTTGCGTAGTAGTATGCGTCGTTTTCCTCTCTTTTCGTGTTGGTTCTTTGGCTGAGTACTTTTCCCTCTCTTTCGTGCTGGTTCTCTTCGCTGCGTGGCCGTAGTATGCGTCTCTCTCTTTCGTGTTGGTTCTCTTAGTTCTACTAATAAGTAAAAATACCTCACTGTTTTTGGGGGTTTTCTTAGCTATTTCTTATTTTTTAATTGGGAAAATGCAGTTCATTGCTGTCTTTGTTATAATAATAATAAAGAGTAGCAATATAATGAGATAATAATGATAATGAATGAGATAATCAGCCCTCCTGGGCTGTCCCTTCCAGGATGGTGTTGTGGTCGAGTTTTTTGTGGAGGCTTTTATGCCTTTACAACATATTCCCTACGAAAAGAGGGAAAATGTTAACACCTGCTTGACAAAAGAACAAGCGTTCTTAGCCACAGCACTTTAAAAAGAAAAGCCGAGGCCTGGCACGGTCCAGCGCGGGCCAGGCTCAGGAGTGATCTCCGAGGGCTGAGCCAGAACGGTTGTGCGGCGGAAGCCAAAATAGGCGTACAAATAAGCCGTGACCGCGCCGGTGTACAAAGTAAGCCGTGGGCCGAAGTGACGGAGACCCGCCGCAGGATACCAGGACCCAAGAAGGGAAACAAGGGTGAGCCACCTCACGTATGTGATCTCTGGGGATAGATCGGTGCAGTAGGCGGGGTATAAGCTCAGGGAGCAGAATTTTCCCAGCAGCTAAATGTATATCTATATCCACATGTTAGTCTATTATATTTTTGTCAGTTGTTGCAGGCGCGGGGTTTTAAGTAGGAAATGACGATCCGAAAACAATAAAGACACCAACCTCAACCCACCTGTTTCAGAACTTTCGCCCGTAGGAGTCCTCACCCCTCCCCCTCTTCCCTTTTCCCTGGGGGCCCGGCGAAGTGGATGTGAGTCGTGGATCATGCGGCATTCACCAAGCTGGGCTTCCCTCTCCTATACCTTTCTCCCCTGGGGACCCGGCGATGCTGGATGTGAGTCGTGGATTCACGCGGCATTCGCAAAGCTGGGTTCCCTCTCCCACCCTCGCCCTGGGGACCCGGCGACGCAGATGTGAGTCGTGGATCATGCGGCATCTGCTGCTGGGCTCCCTCTCCATACCCTTCCGATCCCTGACCCAAACCCCTTCTCCCGCCACGCATGACCCCAACGCACGTCTCTGCAGCTCCCAAGCATGGGTTCACCCACGCCTCGTGGCCGGGCCACGCCGACCGTCCCACGATCCACCCCACGGGCGCGCTTTCGCCACGAACGGCTCTCCCTTAGGTCCTCACACAACAAATTTTGCTGTGGGGAAGGACCGAGCCCTGGACAGACTGAGAAGCTGTACCTCGGCCTGAGAACTTCCTTACAATGGAGCATCGTATGATGAGGTTTTTTACAAATCCCACATAAAATTTCAGAAAAGCATTTCTTATACATATCATGCCTACAGCATTTTGTGCAAAGGCGCTGTTTTTAATAAACTGGCCTCTATCTATCGGACTCATTCCCTTAAACTTATAGCGTGAATTATGGTATGTCCTGCCATTTTACATAGCGGACAATTTTCTTTTATTTTACTATATTGCACTACTTTTTCAATGGTTTCCACTTTTTATCCTGCGACGTGTAAAGAAAGTGTACCGTTGTTCTAAAAATTCCATTACATCTGGCAATGCTTGGATCTCTTTTGTCCTTTTATATGACTTTCATATAATTGTAAGGTATCTTTGTTGAATTTTTTCAACACAATGTGCGAAAATCACATCAACTTCTTCTGTTAAATGTGACTTTAATTTAATTAAATGTATTGACTCATTTATAGAATCAGAAAACCATTTAATATGTTTCGCTGAATCGTGATCTAGCATTGGTAAGTCTAGTAAACGATTCAGCTGATCCAAAAATTTTTCGCTTATTTTCATACCGCTTGGTCAGCAATTCCCAAGCGGCATTATGATTCTCCAGCGGCCCAGTTAAAAGGTGAGCTACCATACTCCGTGCCTCACCCTTTATCGCGATTTTCAAATAATTGAATTTTAGAGATGTACTCAGACTATCTCTGTTATGAATTAATTCACAAAATATTTGTGAAAAGCCGTCCCACTCTTTTTCTTCGCCCGAGAATGTGGGTACTTCCACTTTCGGAAGATCAGGCAAATCGATATCTTCTTTTTTTATCGTTGCCTCTTTAGTATCCATGCTGTTTTCTTCAGCTATGGTTTGCATCCTAACTTCTAGGTTGCTCAACATGCTTTGAATATCAAATTCCAAATCTCCGATCTGGTTGTCGAAGCTGTCGTTTGTTTCATAGCTATGATAAAACTCCTCAATTTTTGAGCTCAGTCTTTTACTGAGGAACTCAATTTTCCTTTTCTCATTCTACACTCTCCCAGTTTAGCCTGATCAAACCTCTGCATGGTTTGCTCTAAATACGACTTCAGGTTTTCCACTATTCTTTCGATTTCCTCAGATACTTTTTCTTGCTATTGTCAATTTTGGGCTCTATGTCTTCCTTCAAAGTTCCAGTCTCCACTGATTGTAACTTTGTTTTTCTCTTCCTTTCGTTAGGGTTTCACTATTTTTGACTCTACATACTTTTATGTATGTCCTCTATATTTTTAATCATTTTTCGTACTGCTGTTTCTTATAGTAGTCATGATCGACTACTCCATATGCTAACAGTGCAGAATTATTGCCTGTAACTTTGTTTTAAGGTCTCCTAACCTTTGGATTACATCGCTGGTCAAATGACCAGCTTCAATCTTTAATCTCCTTGCTATCGCAGCTTGGCCTCTAATAGCTTAATTATTTGTTCCGACAACATCTTAGTTTAAATTTTTTACTTAATTAGGCTTAAAACAATTTGAGATATGTGACTTAGCTGATGAATTCTGCTTCTGCTGTTGTTGTTACTGCTGCCGCTGAAGTCGCTGTCGCTGCTGCTGGTGTTGCCTCTGCTTATGTCGCTGCTGCTGATACCGTTGTCGCTGCTGCTGGTGTTGCCTCTGCTTAAGTCGCTGAAATACAGCCTGTTTGGCTCGTATTTTTCCAAATTATTAATTGAAACTTACGTTTCATTAATTTATTTTATACTCTGTTCCTTCCTATGAGGAAATCAGAGTTTTTATTTTGCTACCTTTAGCTGTCAGTGAACTAGACACTTGTTCAGTCTCAAAGGAGCTGGTTTAACTCCGTGCTCTTACCACAGGAAACAATGGAGAGTCTCGAAAGACCAAAATGATCCGGCTCGAAGGACCAAAATGTTAAGACCTTAAAAGAAAAGTCTAGACATTTGTGAGTTGAGTTGTAAATTCAAACTAAATTTTATTCTTAAAATCAGAGCCTTATATGTGATTCGACAATGAGGTAGGAGGTACAATTTGGTAGTCTATAATTATCGTTAGACCTACGCAGAGGATACACTTTACTGAGGGTGTCTATTTGAGTAAATGCTTACATTAGTTTTATTTTAGGACCGCATTTGTTAAGTGTTTTCTCCACTTGTGTTTTGTTGTCGTATTAATGGGTTACAGATTTCTGTTTACACCCGTGCAGTCATAACTTGTTTACTTTATGTGATTTCTTTAGAGATCGGTTTTGTTACATGAGTGAATGTGTACAATAATATATTTATGTTTAAACATTCTGCAAGGGGCCGAATGTGGCATGGTAATGATGATAATAGGTTCATGTTTGAACACTAAATGTATCGATAGTATTGTGTAATCTTATTAATTGAATGTTGAATAAATTCCAAACGCGCCCCTCAGAAATTACA
>VHIG01000023.1:0-69751 GCA_008121275.1 Drosophila lowei | reverse complement strand
GACGCACTCTTTGCGTAATGACTATGTATCGGTATAAATGTAGAGTTGCGGTCGCAGCAGCAACTCATAACGTTCCCCCTCGTTTTCATATGTAAAATGCTACATTTTTATTTTTTTTTATCGATAAAGTACTTTTAATAGTGTTTTTTTCTATAAAATATTTTTTTTATTTAATTTTCAACTTAACCTAATATTAAAAAATTTAAATAAAAAACATTTTTTTTTTTTTGATTTGAAAGTTGGTTGGATTTTATTTGTTTCTGTAAGATAATCCTCCACTTCCTGTTTAGTGGGAGGAATATCTAATAAACTTATCATTTCTGAAGAATAACTGCTTGCCGATTTATTTTGTGATCTCACATATCTAATGGATGAAATATATGAATCTGAAGAGGCTGCCAACATGTTGAAAAGGTCTTGGTTTTGCTTAATTCGTGATGTCTTGCACGTATTCATATTCCTGTATTTTTTGTAATCTTTGTTTCTCGTTTCCTGGGCTTCCTCTGACATCTCTCTAATTGGTAGGCTCTGATGTTCAATAAAATTTGACCATGCAGACATCCAAAACTGAATGAACAACACCTAGCCAACATAAGCTTGGTAGGACTCTTGGAAGTCTCTAACGTCAGTGTCTTCCAAAACTCCTACCTACTGCGTTTCCTAATAAGGTACCCACAACCTAAACTCGTCTGCAAGAAATTGCTCATATTCCCAGTCCAGCACGAAAACAAGATTCTGGATCTCAGCGACGGAGAGGTAGTGGCAGAGTGCGGAACCCAAGTGATCAGCATCGGAAATTCCGAAACCAGCGTCGCCAGAACATTCTGCAAAGAACGGCGAGTGGCCACCTGCGCCCAACAACTAGTCGGCGGATCCGTCGCACGCTGCGCCACCCTACCCGGACATTTGGACCCGATAGTGGTAGTCGACCACGGCACTTTCAAAAAATTCGGATTTTTAGTTTTTAGTTTAGTTTTAGAAGATATGAGCACTCAAAGTTGAAAATTGTTTCAGTGCGCACAATTTGTTGTAACTTTTATTCAAATACTGCATCTTTCAGGTGGAAAAAAAACAACTATGTAACGTATGATTCTGTTTTTGGTATATTTTATTAGTTGCATTAATTCTTAAGAAAACTTTTTTAAAAAATTATGGTCAGTTACATAGGCAGTTGTTTAGAAAAACTTGTTTTGCAAACCATCTAAAATTTAGGCTATTTTTCAAACTTTGACTGGACTTTTAAAAATATATCCTTAAATTTTCCTGAGATTTTTTTGTATATGTTCTTTGAACTATTTATTACCTAAGTCTAAAAGCTCTTTTTGCGCTTCGGAGCCGTTTGGCTTCTATACCGATTTACCTGCCACAACCTCGCACGAAAAACGGTCAAAAACGGCTATCACAGCTCTTAAATCCCATACAAAATCATATTTTGACCGTTTTTCGTGCGAGGTTTTGGCAGGTAAATCGGTATAGAAGCCAAACGGCTCCAAAGCGCAGAATGCGCTTTTAGACTTAGGCAATAAATAGTTCAAAGAACATATACAAAAAAAATCTCGGGAAAATTTAGGGATTTATTTTTGTAAAGTCCAGTCAAAGTTGAAAAACTGCTCAAAAGTTAGGTACTAATGAACCCATATGCTCAGGTACACTCAATATTAGAATAATTTTGCATTTCGCGCTACCTCAATTATGTTGTTGGTTATGAATGAATATGCAGGCAAGTATTTCTACCTTTACCTGTCTTTTTGACCAGGTTTTGCATGCAAGAATTAGATGTATGGAGTTCATTTTAAAACTTGCATATACCATTCCACGAGAGGGAGAATCTTTTGACAACAGCACGCCAGCCAAGGAAATACAAAAGACTAGGAAAAAAATTATTCAAGAAAAATTCTTAAACAAACTATCACTAAAGGTGGACTGCCCCAAACAAGGATTTGGAAACACAAACGATGGAAACTCATCACGGACATTCTTTGAGAATAACGAAATTACTGCAGAAATACCGGGTTGATATTGACATTATAAAAAGATGATAAATAAATACCCGCAAGTTTGGTGAATATGCCTCGAAGACTGCAGAGCTGTTACTGGAAAAATATCCTGAAAAGAAGCTAACTCCCACGCTTTATAAAATGTTGGTACATGGTCAAATTTTATTGAACATCAGAGCCTACCAATTAGAGAGATGTCAGAGGAAGCCCAGGAAACGAGAAACAAAGATTACAAAAAATACAGGAATATGAATACGTGCAAGACATCACGAATTAAGCAAAACCAAGACCTTTTCAACATGTTGGCAGCCTCTTCAGATTCATATATTTCATCCATTAGATATGTGAGATCACAAAATAAATCGGCAAGCAGTTATTCTTCAGAAATGATAAGTTTATTAGATATTCCTCCCACTAAACAGGAAGTGGAGGATTATCTTACAGAAACAAATAAAATCCAACCAACTTTCAAATCAAAAAAAATGTTTTTTATTTAAATTTTTAATATTAGGTTAAGTTGAAAATTAAATAAAAAAAAATATTTTATAGAAAAAAACACTATTAAAAGTACTTTATCGATAAAAAAAAATAAAAATGTAGCATTTTACATATGAAAACGAGGGGGGACGTTATGAGTTGCTGCTGCGACCGCAACTCTACATTTATACCCGATACATAGTCATTACGCAAAGAGTGCGTCCGAGAGAGACAGAAAATCAGTCAGAACGTGTCGACGGGCGCTGCGTAGCCACTGCAAATTGATTTGTTACTTTTGGCTATAACAATAATCCGATCTGATTCAGATTAGGCAAGATTCGGCAATCTGGTAGATATGGCCATTCTCTATGATTGTGCGTTTTTAATTTTCTCCTATCTTCAAAATTGTGGTTGCCACAGATTTTCGTTGTTTATGGCTGCGGAAGGGGGTGGGCCGAAATTTTGAAACACACTTGTAGCAGTGAGCTATCAACAGTGAGTTCTGCAGTGAAAAATTACAAATAGTTTTGTAACATTGAGAGCTCGACAGTCAGGTCTAATAGTCTCTGAGATCTGTGGATGCTCCAGATTTTCGTCCTTTGCGGGGGCGGAAGGGGGTGGGGCGAAATTTTGAAACAAACCTGTCAAGGTCCGATATCATAGGAATGTGGATAAAAAATTTAGTTGCTCTAGCTCTTATAGTCTCTGAGATATAGGCTATGATACGTGTGTGTTAGAGAGAGACAGGGCGAGAAAAAATGAAATTGTTTTCTTCATTCTGGCTATAATAATAATACGATCTGATTCAGATTCTGCAGTCTAGAAGATATGGTCATTCTCTACGATTCTGCGTTTTTGGTTTTTTCGTATCTTTAAAATTGTGGGTGCCACAGATTTTCATTTTTTGTGGGGGCGGAAGTGGGCGGGGCGATGTTTTGAAATATACTTGTAACAGTGATATATCACAGAAGTCTGGGTACAAAATGTCGTTGCTCTAGCTCTTATAGTCTTTGAGCACTAGGCGCTAATAGGACGGACGGACGGACGGACGGACAGACAGACATGGCTCAATCGACTCGGCTATTGATGCTGATCAAGAATATATATACTTTATGGGGTCGGAAACGCTTCCTTCTGGACGTTACACACATCCACTTTTACCACAAATCTAATATACCCCAATACTCATTTTGAGTATCGGGTATAATATGTACCGGCAACAAAGCACAACTTTAACCCATTATTGTGAAGCTTTAAGACATTGTAGCATAATTTACTTCAGCAGATTACATTTTGAAAGATTTTTCTTTCAAATGCAGTTTGTTTCATGAAGATATCTTTATTTGTTCAGAAGTTATTAATTTAGCAAGCTGAAACGGCGGAATTCTCCACTGTGCGCCGCCTCAAGGCGAAAACACCTGAAATCCAAAACGCAGACACGGCGCAAAACAACCAGAACGACCGCCAACCGCCCCATCCCCTGGAAAAACGGTCAACAGCAACGAAGTCGACAGCCGACGCGTCGACACCCGCCAGACCCGAGGCCCGTCGCTATTTACCTCCGTCCCGAGCGAAGCTATCGGGAGACGCCGTCCCCTAAACCCAAGTGACGACGCACAAAGTTTAAGAGACAAACCGCCGCACAACCACGATGACGATCCCCTTACCACGGAAAACCCGGAAAACGCGAAACACGACCCCCAAACAAACAAAAAAAAACACAAACACAACACCGAGACGAGTCCACCACGGACTCAGAAAGCGTGACGTCGTCCGACACCTCGGCGCACGGGCCCGACCAATACGACGACCCACCCCCCCCATACTCTCGCCAATGCCCGCCGGGCAGCATCACACTACAAGGAGGCTATGGTCGCAAACCTTCGAGATCGCGACGCCGTCGTAGTCCCCGATGGGAAACCGAATCGACGATTTCGCTAGAAGCCTTGGTGAAAACACCGATTCCGGAAGAGGCTTCAACTCCGGTAGGGACACCAACGCCAGCGAAGGCGAATCCGACAGAGATGCCGGGCCCCGCAGGATCGCCGCCCCCAACGGGGGCGACAACCCCGACGAGCTATCCGGACTCGATGAACTGCCGGAGCTCGACGAACCACCAGAGCTCGACGATCTACCCGAGCTCGACGAATACAGGTGGACGCCACCCCAACATACGCCACCTGGGGCGTACGAAGTGGCCCCCCCCCCGCCGACGAACACACTACTCGTCGGACGATCGCCCCGGTGAGCTGGACGACGAATACCACCGGCCGAATCCTGCCAACGCACCTCATACAAGAGGTGCACAGGCGACTGGAACCACAGGGACGGGCCCTGTTCGACAGCTGGTGGGGCAGCCAGCGATACCGCGTTCACCGCCGCGCCCCCGAGGAACGAGTCTTCGTGACCCTCCTCGGCGAAGAAAGGGAAGGGTGTAACCAACCTAAAAGGGTTCGCTACAATACCCATCTCAATATGCTATAAGAAAACCTATTAAACACGTTACACCAGACACCCCATGCCTTACGCCTATCCCTAAGAAAACGCAAATGTAGCTACCGAGACACGTGTCTCTGTGAGCTTACCTCAACCTGAAATAGGTCCATCACAACCTAAATAAAAATGCATCGGACAGCTGGATGCATTACGATATACATTACGATGCATTAGATACACGGCTTGAGATATTTATGGCACTATCATAAAACCCATGCTAAGTGACCTGCACTTGGTAAAATATGACACCATCTAAGATACTAAGTAAGCAATTGCAACCCATAGAAACTTTATATAAACTTCACATAAATTCTAATTAAATTAGTACGAAAGAAATCTCTGACGTATTCACTTCTACGCAGCTCAATTTGTTCAAGTACAGATTGCCGCGACATTTTGTTACTGTTACATGAAACGGTGGCCTACCCATTTATATTTCAGCATACAATTGTCATATTGACGATCAACAATATCAAGTGAATTTACATCAACAAATTCATTTGATTTATTCAGGCGTCATGTGTCATCGGCCAACAACGCAGCCGATGTCCTGTCGAGAGGGATCGCAGCAAGCAGATTGGCAATTCACAATCTGTGGTTATATGGACCATTATTCCTGCACGGATTTTGAGACAAATGGACGAAGGCACCCACCATAGAACCCAGCAATCTTGAAAGGAAGGCTAAGCATGTAAGCTTGCCAATCGCACCTAGCGCACTTGGGGACGAATTATGTACATGCAGACATAGCAACTCGTTTTACAAGCTGCAACGCATTGTAGCATAAGTGTACGCGTCTGCTACAAAACCAACAGAGCGCATACAACGACACTGTGTGCAGGAGAACTGAATCATGACCGCGCTATAATCCTGCGAACCAACAAGTCGAGTTTACAGCAGATGTAAAACATTTACAACGCTATAAGACTGTGGATAAAAAGAGCTCGATCATATCATTATCTCCCTTCCTAGGAGACGATGAGTTGGTGGTGGACTTGAAGAAGCTCTAATTCCATACAACGCAAAACATACAATGACCCAATAGTCAAAATGATTTTGCGTGAACTCCATGAGGAGAACATGCATTGTGGTACCCAAGCATTAAGGCCGATTGCAAGGCAACAATATTGGATCATCAATGACAAGACAATGACTAGAAGCATCATTCACAGCTGTGTTAGATGCACCAAGGCTAGACCAAAGCTGATGCACCAGATCATGGGCAATCTTCCAACACAACGAGTCACATAAGCACGACCATTTCTTAATGCAGGCGTCGACTACGGTGGACCAATTTCAATCAACCATAAGATCCGAGGCAAAAGACCAGATAAGGCATACATCGCCGTGTTCTGTTGCTTTTCCACAAAGGCTGTGCACCTGGAGTTGGTATGCGACCTGACCACAGATGCATTCTTGGCAGCCCTGCGTCGATTCTTAAGCAGACGTGGGAAGTGCCAAACTAATCATTGCGACAATGCAACGAACTTTGTGGGTGCAAATAACCAGCTCAAAGAATTAGATGAAGCTATATTCAGCTCAAAGGCAAGTGCTCTGATCACGAATCATTGAAACAAAAAACAAGTGGAATTTAAATTCATTCCTCCCAGGGCTCCATCGTTTGGCGGCCTCTGTGAAGTGGCGGTAAAATCAGCAAAAAAGCAGCTGATAACAACTGCCAACACAGCCTCATTGACATTTGAAGAACTAAACACAGTTTTTTTATTTAATAATACTTATTGTTGTTTTCTATTACTTTTGGAGCAACTTATACAACAGTCAACAGTCAGAAAAAATGTTCGTTCTCTTTCGTAGTGATCAGACGCGTTTTTATTTTGCGCTCCGCATTTTTTCCTTTTGTTTTGAATAAACAGCCGGTGTTTTCCTAAATAAACTTTAATTAACTTCCTAACCAGCCTACAATCTGGAAACCTATTCTATTCCGCGAGTGCATGCCCTTTGATTTGTGTTAAAACATTATTTAACTTTTTATTTTCGGCGTCGGCTTGTCGTGTTTGTGTTGTTGCAGTGAGTGAGTACGCATTACATTGCATTACAGTCCGCTCTCGTCTTGTAGCTTTTGTTGTATTATCACTCTCTACCTATCACCTAAACTTAAATAACTGTTGTTTCTCTCTCGCTCTCGTAACTTTCTGTTCAGTAGCTCTCTCTCTCTCATTAGCTGCTGCTGCAACTGTTCTCCTCTCCTCCTATTAGCGTTTGTCTGGCACACTGGTTTGATAGCCATTTGTTTTGATATATTATTTGATTTTAATTTTGTTTAAATTTTTATTATGGAGTTTTCTGTTGTCTGTGCCAAAAAATCATGCTATAAGCAGATCACCCACGATCAGCCGATTATCCCCTGCTGGCTCTGCGACAGCGTAGTGCACGCAAAATGCGCTGGATTTTCTGGCCTTGTGGGTGATGCTATTTTAAAGCGTAATGGTTTGCACTACAGTTGCGAGGCATGCCGTGCGGTTGAAAAAGACATGGTAGCTTTTATGAGGCAGGCGCGGAGTGGCTTTAGGGAGCTGACCGTTGGTTTTAAAAACCAATACGATCGGCTCCTAGCCATGGAGGCTCAGTTTAGCGGTTTAAAACTGCTGAATGAGTCTCCTAGGCGCAAAAATAGTCAGCCGCTCGTTGCCGGGATCTGACCAAATGTGCCAATAGTCGCTCAGCCGCTCGTTGCCGAAAATCGGACTCAGACCTGTAGCGTCCGTGTCCGTGGTGTCAGCAGCTGATTTTGTTTGTCCACCCCCACCAGTGATTAGAAGTTCCGGACCTCCGGATACGACGGCCTGCTGGCGATCCCAGAAAACGACAAGTTTTGTCGGTAGCCCCCTGACCTCAATCGAATGATCGCAGAATAAAAGCCGTCTCTTATGCCAGGGAGATAGCCTCCTTTAAGATAAGCATCTCCCCAACTCAATTTGACACCATTTGCACTGCCAAATTTTGGCCGGAGCATTTGGTGGTGAAGGAGTTTAAGGCAAAGAAGAAGAATAGGCCCCCAATAACTCTCACAAATCATCCCAGTGTGCCATCCTCATCCTCAACGTCAACCCTTCTAAAAAACTAACTTCCCTCTTAGTAACTTATCAGAATGTTAGAGGCCTGCGTAGTAAACTCAGCATTCTTTTCCGGGATAGTGTTGCATTTGCTTCCCACGTTATTGTGCTTACCGAAACCTGGTTAAAGCCGGACATTCTTAGTTCCGAGGTTTTGACAGGCCGGTACACAACTTTTAGGAAAGATCGTTCGTCTCGACGTGCAGGAGGGGTTCTGATTGCAGTGAACTCTAACTTCGCGTCGGAACACTTCACAGTCCAAGTCCAACAGGAACTGGAATTCCTATGTGTAAAACTGATTCTTCCCGCTTTCGCTATATTCATTACTTGCTCATATATTCCACCTTCTTCGGATATCTCAATTTATGAGCAGCACTTGTCCGCTTTAACCGCTGTTTCTTCCTCGCTATCAGATAAAGATCATATGATAGTTCTTGGTGACTTCAACTTGCCAGGAACTGTTTGGTCTTCGGTAAACGAGTCTAGTATCCTAGTGCCCATGTCACGACATGACTTTGTTGACGGCTTGCTTGACCTGTCCCTGTCTCAAGTCAATCATGTGAAAAATTCCTTGGGTCGATTGCTTGATCTGTGCTTTGTATCGGATCCGACCATAGTGTTGTTAACCCGAGCCCTCCCACTCACTATACCTGAAGACGCCTACCCTACTTTCGAAGTGTCGCTAGATATAGGACCAACTGTATTGGGTCGGTCGAGTAGGCTATTTGAACGTGTCTGCTGCTTTCGTAAAGCCGAGTTTGAAAAGCTTAATAACCTCATTAGGGATTTTGATTGGTCCGCTTTGTACTTGTGCACTGATGTCATAAAAGGCACAAACATCTTTTACAATGCTCTTGACACATTTTTTGATTCTTGTGTCCCGCTTTCTTGTCCGATTAGATCTGGAAAACCCCCTTGGTTTACCAAAGAGTTATCCAGTCTAAAAAACTTAAAATCAAGACTTTATAAAAAATTTCAAGAAGTGGGTTCTCCTACTTCCCACTCTCGCTATGTAATAGCTCGGTCAAACTTTTCAGTTCTTAATGCTCAATGCTATAAGAACTACCTATCTCGATGCAGGATACGTTTTTCTCAGGACCCTAAACAGTTTTACTGCTTCGTAAACAGTAAGCGTAGAACGTCCGCACACCCATCCTCGCTATCATTTTGTAATACGTCGGCAAATAATGATCAGGCAATCGCCGATCTTTTTGCCCAATTTTTCCAAACCACCTATTCTGAGGAAAGCTACTCTGGTCATCCGTACCCATACGGTTTACCGAGGTCGAACGGCATTTTCAGTCCCTTGTTAAATGAATGTTCTCTACTTCATGATCTTCGACTAGTTAAGCCGGTGTTTTCACCGGGTCCAGACGGGGTTCCGGGTTGTGTACTCAGGTACTGCGCCGAGGCTCTGTGTGGACCTTTGCTTAAACTATTCACCCTGTCCATTGATTCTTCTTGCTTCCCCCCGATCTGGAAGGAATCGTTTATAATTCCTCTCCATAAAAAGGTAGCAAGTCTGATGCAAAAAATTATAGAGGTATAGCAAAGTTATCCGCTATCCCTAAAATGTTTGAGAAGGTTTTAACTCCGCACTTGCAACATCTCTGCAAGTCACTTATATCTCCAACTCAGCATGGATTTATAAGGCGGCGATCAACCACCACGAACTTGTTAGAGTTTACCTCTTTCATTATTAAAGGCTTTCAAGGTAACTTACAGACGGATGTTATTTACACCGACTTCAGTAAAGCATTCGACTCTGTAAACCATTCCCTTCTAGCACATAAACTTGACCTTTTAGGGTTTCCGCCCAACCTCCTGAGATGGATTTCTAGCTATCTTTGTTCCAGGTCTCAAAGAGTCCTCTTCAAAAACTCCCTCTCTTCACCAGTAAAGGTTTCTTCGGGAGTACCACAGGGCAGCCATCTAGGCCCCTTACTCTTCACACTCTTTATTAATGACTTGCCTTCGGTATTAACAAACTCTCGAGTACTTATGTATGCGGATGATGTTAAACTCTGTGTCCAGTATAAGGACATTTCATTTCATTCTCGCTTGCAATGCGATCTCAATAACTTTCAGTCATGGTGCTGTGCAAACTTGTTACACCTTAATGCCTCGAAATGCAAAGTAATGACATTTCATCGTCCTAGCCCCTTGTTGGCTACCTACACCCTATGTGGCGGTTCTCTTGAGAGAATTACCCTGGTGAATGATCTTGGTGTCTTATTAGACGCAAAGTTAAAGTTTTCCGAACACATTTCTACCATGGTAAATAAGGCCATGGGCGTGCTTTGGGTTTATAAAGAGGTGGTCAAAAGAATTTGACGACCCTATATAACAAAGACTCTCTATACTACGCTAGTTCGTCCGATTTTAGAATACGGCTCCTGTGTATGGTGCCCTCAATACAAAGTACACCAGGACCGTATAGAATCAGTACAGAAAAACTTTTTACTCTTTGCTCTGCGGGGCCTTAACTGGGATGCGGGTGTAAGACTCCCATCTTACTCTAGTAGACTACTATTAGTAAACCTCCCATCCTTAATTAACCGTAGAAAAATGCTTGGTGTGATATTTATGCACAACTTGATCGGGGGTGACATAGACAGCCCTGATCTGTTGAGCCGCATAAACTTCACGATTCCTATTAGACTGACTAGAAATTTTATACCGTTGTTCCTTCCACTTTGTAGATCGAATTATTCCTTGCATGAACCGTTTAGGGTCTTATGCTCGGATTATAATTCCCTCTACCATATTATATCCACCACTAATTCTCTTCCTCGTATTAAATTACTAATCCTTACACACCTTTCTAGTAATTAGTAATTGTAGTGGTATTTGTATTTTGATTGCATGCTTAGTTTCTTAGTAAGTTTAGTGCTAATTTTCCTCGAATGTTAGTCTAACAGCTATCTTTCTTGCATGTTCGCGTTCGGTTCGGCTACGCGCCGTGCGTCATGCGGCAGCGCCCCTCGGTCGGTTGGGCGGGAGGAGGGCTGCGTTTTGCCTGGGATCCGCGCGTAACAGCCTTCTGCTGGTTTCACACGGGCCACTTGACGGTGCAGTAACTGCATCGCCTCTTGAAAGATGCAGTCATTGCATGTCAACGTCCAAATAAAAAAAAAAAAAAAAAAAAAATTATGACGATTTAAAAAAAAAAAAAAAAAAAATGCGTGTTATTAAGGTTGAAGAATTTGTAGGGGGATATTATTTGGTTCAATTATCTGTTCAGGTTTCTAGGGTAGAGGTCCTCTTAGATCATCCTGTTGGGCAAGTCGACTGGGTGTATTCTGGCCAGCCTACGCCGGTATCTTGTTCTTGCAAGACGTCTCGCCAGTATATTAGGGTGGCTTCTGAGCTTACACATATGGTTCTTCGCTTGATTGTTGATAACATCACCAACAAGTGGTACGTTAAGGTCCTTGGCAATGTCCCGGTTACGGATATACCACTCAGCTCCGGAGATCTTACGCAGAAATTTACTCTGGAACGTCATAATCCTCGCAAGATTAGTTTTGGCGGCAATCCCATACACCTGAATGCCGTACTTCCAGGCAGGTGCTAGTATGGCTTTGTATATCATAACTTTGTTTTTTAAACTGAGCTTGTTGCTTTGTTTAAGTAGCCAGAACATGTGTTGGGCCTTACCCACCAACTTGCTCGTCACGCTACGGATGTGACTGTCGAAAGTTATACGTGCATCCAGTGTAGCTCCGAGGTATGTGTGATTCCTACGTTGCTCCACCAGTTTCCCAAGCAGGAAGACACCAGGGCTAGAGCCCATTCTTAAAGTGTGCGTCACCACTGCACACTTATCAGGGTTTATGGAGATGTTCCATCGGCAGGCCCAGTTTTCAAATAGCTTGAGGTATTGCTGTAGATTGTCTGTGGCATCATAGATACAGTTAGCCTGCGAGAGTACTGCTGTGTCATCAGCAAATGTTGCCACCTTGAGGGTCTGCCCTGGTTGTCTTCGGACTGTAGAGGGATTTGGCATGTCGTGGGTGAATAAGCAGTACAGTGTCGGCCCAAGCACGCTGCCTTGCGGTACTCCTGCCTTAATGGTCTTGGTCAAAGAAGCTGCACCATCCTGCACTACACGGAAGGTCCTCTCCGTCAGAAAGCTTTTAATAACTTCATACAGCTGAGGGTTAAGCATCAGTTTGATTTTAGCGAGTAGTCCCTCGTGCCTCACTCGGTCGAAAGCCTGCGAAATATCCAGGTAAGCAGCTACAGTGTACTGCTTGTTTTGGAAGCCATCTAGTATGTGTTCTACTACCCTGTGCAGTTGTTCGGGTGTGCCGTGCTGAAGCCTGAACCCAAATTGGTAGTTTGGCATGGCTGTTTTAACCAGCGGCGACTCCAGTACCCTTCGTAGGATGCAGCGCTCAAACATTTTGCCAAAAGTTGACAAGAGACTAATTGGTCTATGGTTGTTGAGGTCTTCCGGTGGCTTTCCTGGCTTTGGCAACATGATTATGTGGGCACATCTCCAGGCTTTGGGAAAGTATGCTAATCTTAGCGACGCGTTAAAGATTAGCAATAGATACAGAATCGCTCTGTTTGGTAGCGCCTTTGCCACAACACAACACAGTGATAATCGAAATTGAAGCGATTCTCAATTCTCGACCCATTACTCCAGTGTCAAATGATCCCACTGATACAACAGCGCTCACCCCAGGACACGTCTTGATTGGTGAACCATTGACAACGCCACCTAAAGTCAATACTGATCATCAGGGAAAAACATTGGTAAAGCGCTGGGAATTGGTATCGCGCATAAAGCATTCATTCATTCATTCTGGAAACAATGGTCTACGGAATACCTCCAAGAATTGCAAGCTCGGCATAAATGGAAGACCGCTTCACCAAACGTACCTGAACGATTATTAGTTTTGGTGAAGGAAGACAACCTTCCAGTAATGAAGTGGCCAATGGGTCGCATCATTAAGACATATCCTGGACAGGACAACCACGTACGAGTGGTTGATGTTAAGACAGCATCTGGCGTATACAAGCGCCCGATCACTCGTCTAGCGCCGCTATTTCCAGAAGATGTGGCAATCAAACGGTCCAACAACGTGATCAATGACACCACGGCTTTTGATGAGCCCCCCACACAACAAACAAGGATATTGTTACCTACATTTACATCAACATTATTAGTGCTGTTGCTCATGCTTCCATTAGCATTGTCACAGTCAATAAATGTGACACAATTCGCAAACAATCCTGGAGTATTTTATAAGAAGCTTGGAACATCAAGAATAGCAACTTCTAAGTGGACCATGATCGTATACTATGACTTGGACCCATATTGGAAGGATATGAAACTAATGTCTGTGTTGGAAGCTGCCGAGCTTTTTCTCTGACTCTGACTCCACATTTACAAATTACAAATTGCTCCGTTGTTAAGGTTACAATTTGGCGTTTATTGTTCGTTATTGTTTGTGTGTTTTTTGTTAGAAGCCGTGGCCGTGAACTTAGCTTTAGGTGTTAGGTGCTTTCGACGAAGAGGACTGACCGACTGACTTTTAGGTGTTAGGTGCCTTCGACGAAGAGGACTGACCGACTGCCGACGGAAGGGTCGAAGCAGCAGATTATAAGAAGTAAGAATGTTAAATATGTGTGTGCGTGTATGTACTGAGAGCGTACATGGGATGAGCGTGATAATAGAAAGCTTAAGAGAGAAGTTCTTGACGTTACTTAAGAGCTATTAACGACTGCTGCTCCGAACATACTCTCCCCGTTGAAAGACCAGGGTTTTTAACAGGATCCTCAACTGGAAGGACGCACAGCTTGTTGACAGCTCGACGAGTAGTTCCAGATGGGGTCTTCAGGATGGCAACTCGTACAGCGCCATCAGCTCCAGCGATAACCTTGATCACCCGCGCTAAAGGCCACTTCAACGGTGGCAGTGGTTAGGTCCTTCACCAATTTCAACCAGACGGCCTTTGTTGCAAAACAGATGAACACGCAGATATAAGATTTCATCGGCGTTCGACTGCGGCCATCTGGCTTATAGTAGAAGGGACCGCAGTATTCAATTATGATTTTGTATGGGATTTAAGAGCTGTGATAGTCGTTTTTGACCGTTTTTCGTGCGAGGTTGTGGCAGGTAAATCGGTATAGAAGCCAAACGGCTCCGAAGCGCAAAAAGAGCTTTTAGACTTAGGTAATAAATAGTTCAAAGAACATATACAAAAAAAAATCTCGGGAAAATTTAAGTATATATTTTTTAAAAGTCCAGTCAAAGTTGAAAAATAGCCTAAATTTTAGATGGTTTGCAAAACAAGTTTTTCTAAACAACTGCCTATGTAACTGACCATATTTTTAAAAAGTTTTCTTAAGAATTAATGCAACTAATAAAATATACCAAAAACAGAATCATACGTTACATAGTTTACTTTTTTTTTCCACCTGAAAGATGCAGTATTTGAATAAAAGTTACAACAAATTGTGCGCACTGAAACAATTTTCAACTTTGAGTGCTCATATCTTCTAAAACTAAACTAAAAACTAAAAATCCGAATTTTTTGAAAGTGCCGTGGTCGACTACCACTATCGGGTCCAAATGTCCGGGTAGGGTGGCGCAGCGTGCGACGGATCCGCCGACTAGTTGTTGGGCGCAGGTGGCCACTCGCCGTTCTTTGCAGAATGTTCTGGCGACGCTGGTTTCGGAATTTCCGATGTTGATCACTTGGGTTCCGCACTCTGCCACTACCTCTCCGTCGCTGAGATCCAGAATCTTGTTTTCGTGCTGGACTGGGAATATGAGCAATTTCTTGCAGACGAGTTTAGGTTGTGGGTACCTTATTAGGAAACGCAGTAGGTAGGAGTTTTGGAAGACACTGACGTTAGAGACTTCCAAGAGTCCTACCAAGCTTATGTTGGCTAGGTGTTGTTCATTCAGTTTTTGGATGTCTGCATGGTCAAATTTTATTGAACATCAGAGCCTACCAATTAGAGAGATGTCAGAGGAAGCCCAGGAAACGAGAAACAAAGATTACAAAAAATACAGGAATATGAATACGTGCAAGACATCACGAATTAAGCAAAACCAAGACCTTTTCAACATGTTGGCAGCCTCTTCAGATTCATATATTTCATCCATTAGATATGTGAGATCACAAAATAAATCGGCAAGCAGTTATTCTTCAGAAATGATAAGTTTATTAGATATTCCTCCCACTAAACAGGAAGTGGAGGATTATCTTACAGAAACAAATAAAATCCAACCAACTTTCAAATCAAAAAAAAAAAAAAATGTTTTTTATTTAAATTTTTAATATTAGGTTAAGTTGAAAATTAAATAAAAAAAAATATTTTATAGAAAAAAACACTATTAAAAGTACTTTATCGAAAAAAAAAAAAAAAATTTAGCATTTTACATATGAAAACGAGGGGGAACGTTATGAGTTGCTGCTGCGACCGCAACTCTACATTTATACCCGATACATAGTCATTACGCAAAGAGTGCGTCCGAGAGAGACAGAAAATCAGTCAGAACGTGTCGACGGGCGCTGCGTAGCCACTGCAAATTGATTTGTTACTTTTGGCTATAACAATAATCCGATCTGATTCAGATTAGGCAAGATTCGGCAATCTGGTAGATATGGCCATTCTCTATGATTGTGCGTTTTTAATTTTCTCCTATCTTCAAAATTGTGGTTGCCACAGATTTTCGTTGTTTATGGCTGCGGAAGGGGGTGGGCCGAAATTTTGAAACACACTTGTAGCAGTGAGCTATCAATAGTGAGTTCTGCAGTGAAAAATTACAAATAGTTTTGTAGCAGTGAGAGCTCGACAGTCAGGTCTAATAGTCTCTGAGATCTGTGGATGCCACAGATTTTCGTCCTTTGCGGGGGCGGAAGGGGGTGGGGCGAAATTTAGAAACAAACCTGTCAAGGTCCGATATCATAGGAATGTGGATAAAAAATTTAGTTGCTCTAGCTCTTATAGTCTCTGAGATATAGGCGCTAATGTTTTGCGCTAAGCAAAGCCGGCTATGATACGTGTGTGTTAGAGAGAGACAGGGCGAGAAAAAATGAAATTGTTTTCTTCATTCTGGCTATAATAATAATACGATCTGATTCAGATTCTGCAGTCTAGAAGATATGGTCATTCTCTACGATTCTGCGTTTTTGGTTTTTTCGTATCTTTAAAATTGTGGGTGCCACAGATTTTCATTTTTTGTGGGGGCGGAAGTGGGCGGGGCGATGTTTTGAAATATACTTGTAACAGTGATATATCACAGAAGTCTGGGTACAAAATGTCGTTGCTCTAGCTCTTATAGTCTTTGAGCACTAGGCGCTAATAGGACGGACGGACGGACGGACGGACAGACAGACATGGCTCAATCGACTCGGCTATTGATGCTGATCAAGAATATATATACTTTATGGGGTCGGAAACGCTTCCTTCTGGACGTTACACACATCCACTTTTACCACAAATCTAATATACCCCAATACTCATTTTGAGTATCGGGTATAATATGTACCGGCAACAAAGCACAACTTTAACCCATTATTGTGAAGCTTTAAGACATTGTAGCATAATTTACTTCAGCAGATTACATTTTGAAAGATTTTTCTTTCAAATGCAGTTTGTTTCATGAAGATATCTTTATTTGTTCAGAAGTTATTAATTTAGCAAGCTGAAACGGCGGAATTCACCACTGTGCGCCGCCTCAAGGCGAAAACACCTGAAATCCAAAACGCAGACACGGCGCAAAACAACCAGAACGACCGCTAACCACCCCATCCCCTGGAAAAACGGTCAACAGCAACGAAGTCGACAGCCGACGCGTCGACACCCGCCAGACCCGAGGCCCGTCGCTATTTACCTCCGTCCCGAGCGAAGCTATCGGGAGACGCCGTCCCCTAAACCCAAGTGACGACGCACAAAGTTTAAGAGACAAACCGCCGCACAACCACGATGACGATCCCCTTACCACGGAAAACCCGGAAAACGCGAAACACGACCCCCAAACAAACAAAAAAAACCACACCCGTCAGCACACGAACCCGAGTCACAACACCGAGACGAGTCCACCACGGACTCAGAAAGCGTGACGTCGTCCGACACCTCGGCGCACGGGCCCAACCAATACGACGACCCACCCCCCCCATACTCTCGCCAATGCCCGCCGGGCAGCATCACACTACAAGGAGGCTATGGTCGCAAACCTTCGAGATCGCGACGCCGTCGTAGTCCCCGATGGGAAACCGAATCGACGATTTCGCTAGAAGCCTTGGTGAAAACACCGATTCCGGAAGAGGCTTCAACTCCGGTAGGGACACCAACGCCAGCGAAGGCGAATCCGACAGAGATGCCGGGCCCCGCAGGATCGCCGCCCCCAACGGGGACGACAACCCCGACGAGCTATCCGGACTCGATGAACTGCCGGAGCTCGACGAACCACCAGAGCTCGACGATCTACCCGAGCTCGACGAATACAGGTGAACGCCACCCCAACATACGCCACCTGGGGCGTACGAAGTGGCCCCCCCCCGCCGACGAACACACTACTCGTCGGACGATCGCCCCGGTGAGCTGGACGACGAATACCACCGGCCGAATCCTGCCAACGCACCTCATACAAGAGGTGCACAGGCGACTGGAACCACAGGGACGGGCCCTGTTCGACAGCTGGTGGGGCAGCCAGCGATACCGCGTTCACCGCCGCGCCCCCGAGGAACGAGTCTTCGTGACCCTCCTCGGCGAAGAAAGGGAAGGGTGTAACGAACCTAAAAGGGTTCGCTACAATACCCATCTCAATATGCTATAAGAAAAACCTATTAAACACGTTACACCAGACACCCCCATGCCTTACGCCTATCCCTAAGAAAACGCAAATGTAGCTACCGAGACACGTGTCTCTGTGAGCTTACCTCAACCTGAAATAGGTCCATCACAACCTAAATAAAATGCATCGGACAGCTGGATGCATTACGATATACATTACGATGCATTAGATACACGGCTTGAGATATTTATGGCACTATCATAAAACCCATGCTAAGTGACCTGCACTTGGTAAAATATGACACCATCTAAGATACTAAGTAAGCAATTGCAACCCATAGAAACTTTATATAAACTTCACATAAATTCTAATTAAATTAGTACGAAAGAAATCTCTGACGTATTCACTTCTACGCAGCTCAATTTGTTCAAGTACAGATTGCCGCGACATTTTGTTACTGTTACATGAAACGGTGGCCTACCCATTTATATTTCAGCATACAATTGTCATATTGACGATCAACAATATCAAGTGAATTTACATCAACAAATTCATTTGATTTATTCAGGCGTCATGTGTCATCGGCCAACAACGCAGCCGATGTCCTGTCGAGAGGGATCGCAGCAAGCAGATTGGCAATTCACAATCTGTGGTTATATGGACCATTATTCCTGCACGGATTTTGAGACAAATGGACGAAGGCACCCACCATAGAACCCAGCAATCTTGAGAGGAAGGCTAAGCATGTAAGCTTGCCAATCGCACCTAGCGGACTTGGGGACGAATTATATACATGCAGACATAGCAACTCGTTTTACAAGCTGCAACGCAATGTAGCATAAGTGTACGCGTCTGCTACAAAACCAACAGAGCGCATACAACGACACTGTGTGCAGGAGAACTGAATCATGACCGCGCTATAATCCTGCGAACCAACAAGTCGAGTTTACAGCAGATGTAAAACATTTACAACGCTAAAAGACTGTGGATAAAAAGAGCTCGATCATATCATTATCTCCCTTCCTAGGAGACGATGAGTTGGTGGTGGACTTGAAGAAGCTCTAATTCCATACAACGCAAAACATACAATGACCCAATAGTCAAAATGATTTTGCGTGAACTCCATGAGGAGAACATGCATTGTGGTACCCAAGCATTAAGACCGATTGCAAGACAACAATATTGGATCATCAATGACAAGACAATGACTAGAAGCATCATTCACAGCTGTGTTAGATGCACCAAGGCTAGACCAAAGCTGATGCACCAGATCATGGGCAATCTTCCAGCACAACGAGTCACATAAGCATGACCATTTCTTAATGCAGGCGTCGACTACGGTGGACCAATTTCAATCAACCATAAGATCCGAGGCAAAAGACCAGATAAGGCATACATCGCCGTGTTCTGTTGCTTTTCCACAAAGGCTGTGCACCTGGAGTTGGTATGCGACCTGACCACAGATGCATTCTTGGCAGCCCTGCGTCGATTCTTAAGCAGACGTGGGAAGTGCCAAACTAATCATTGCGACAATGCAACGAACTTTGTGGGTGCAAATAACCAGCTCAAAGAATTAGATGAAGCTATATTCAGCTCAAAGGCAAGTGCTCTGATCACGAATCATTGAAACAAAAAATACAAGTGGAATTTAAATTCATTCCTCCCAGGGCTCCATCGTTTGGCGGCCTCTGTGAAGTGGCGGTAAAATCAGCAAAAAAGCAGCTGATAACAACTGCCAACACAGCCTCATTGACATTTGAAGAACTAAACACAGTTTTTTTATTTAATAATACTTATTGTTGTTTTCTATTACTTTTGGAGCAACTTATACAACAGTCAACAATCAGAAAAAATTATGACGATTTAAAAAAAAAAAAAATGCGTGTTATTAAGGTTGAAGAATTTGTAGGGGGATATTATTTGGTTCAATTATCTGTTCAGGTTTCTAGGGTAGAGGTCCTCTTAGATCATCCTGTTGGGCAAGTCGACTGGGTGTATTCTGGCCAGCCTACGCCGGTATCTTGTTCTTGCAAGACGTCTCGCCAGTATATTAGGGTGGCTTCTGAGCTTACACATATGGTTCTTCGCTTGATTGTTGATAACATCACCAACAAGTGGTACGTTAAGATCCTTGGCAATGTCCCGGTTACGGATATACCACTCAGCTCCGGAGATCTTACGCAGAAATTTACTCTGGAACGTCATAATCCTCGCAAGATTAGTTTTGGCGGCAATCCCATACACCTGAATGCCGTACTTCCAGGCAGGTGCTAGTATGGCTTTGTATATCATAACTTTGTTTTTTAAACTGAGCTTGTTGCTTTGTTTAAGTAGCCAGAACATGTGTTGGGCCTTACCCACCAACTTGCTCGTCGCGCTACGGATGTGACTGTCGAAAGTTATACGTGCATCCAGTGTAACTCCGAGGTATGTGTGATTCCTACGTTGCTCCACCAGTTTCCCAAGCAGGAAGACACCAGGGCTAGAGCCCATTCTTAAAGTGTGCGTCACCACTGCACACTTATCAGGGTTTATGGAGATGTTCCATCGGCAGGCCCAGTTTTCAAATAGCTTGAGGTATTGCTGTAGATTGTCTGTGGCATCATAGATACAGTTAGCCTGCGAGAGTACTGCTGTGTCATCAGCAAATGTTGCCACCTTGAGGGTCTGCCCTGGTTGTCTTCGGACTGTAGAGGGATTTGGCATGTCGTGGGTGAATAAGCAGTACAGTGTCGGCCCAAGCACGCTGCCTTGCGGTACTCCTGCCTTAATGGTCTTGGTCAAAGAAGCTGCACCATCCTGCACTACACGGAAGGTCCTCTCCGTCAGAAAGCTTTTAATAACTTCATACAGCTGAGGGTTAAGCATCAGTTTGATTTTAGCGAGTAGTCCCTCGTGCCTCACTCGGTCGAAAGCCTGCGAAATATCCAGGTAAGCAGCTACAGTGTACTGCTTGTTTTGGAAGCCATCTAGTATGTGTTCTACTACCCTGTGCAGTTGTTCGGGTGTGCCGTGCTGAAGCCTGAACCCAAATTGGTAGTTTGGCATGGCTGTTTTAACCAGCGGCGACTCCAGTACCCTTCGTAGGATGCAGCGCTCAAACATTTTGCCAAAAGTTGACAAGAGACTAATTGGTCTATGGTTGTTGAGGTCTTCCGGTGGCTTTCCTGGCTTTGGCAACATGATTATGTGGGCACATCTCCAGGCTTTGGGAAAGTATGCTAATCTTAGCAATAGATACAGAATCGCTCTGTTTGGTAGCGCCTTTGCCACAACACAACACAGTGATAATCGAAATTGAAGCGATTCTCAATTCTCGACCCATTACTCCAGTGTCAAATGATCCCACTGATACAACAGCGCTCACCCCAGGTCACTTCTTGATTGGTGAACCATTGAAAACGCCACCTAAAGTCAATACTGATCATCAGGGAAAAACATTGGTAAAGCGCTAGGAATTGGTATCGCGCATAAAGCATTCATTCATTCATTCTGGAAACAATGGTCTACGGAATAGCTCCAAGAATTGCAAGCTCGGCATAAATGGAAGACCGCTTCACCAAACGTACCTGAACGATTATTAGTTTTGGTGAAGGAAGACAACCTTCCAGTAATGAAGTGGCCAATGGGTCGCATCATTAAGACATATCCTGGACAGGACAACCACGTACGAGTGGTTGATGTTAAGACAGCATCTGGCGTATACAAGCGCCCGATCACTCGTCTAGCGCCGCTATTTCCAGAAGATGTGGCAATCAAACGGTCCAACAACGTGATCAATGACACCACGGCTTTTGATGAGCCCCCCACACAACAAACAAGGATATTGTTACCTACATTTACATCAACATTATTAGTGCTGTTGCTCATGCTTCCATTAGCATTGTCACAGTCAATAAATGTGACACAATTCGCAAACAATCCTGGAGTATTTTATAAGAAGCTTGGAACATCAAGAATAGCAACTTCTAAGTGGACCATGATCGTATACTATGACTTGGATCCATATTGGAAGGATATGAAACTAATGTCTGTGTTGGAAGCTGCCGAGCTTTTTCTCTGACTCTGACTCCACATTTACAAATTACAAATTGCTCCGTTGTTAAGGTTACAATTTGGCGTTTATTGTTCGTTATTGTTTGTGTGTTTTTTGTTAGAAGCCGTGGCCGTGAACTTAGCTTTAGGTGTTAGGTGCTTTCGACGAAGAGGACTGACCGACTGACTTTTAGGTGTTAGGTGCCTTCGACGAAGAGGACTGACCGACTGCCGACGGAAGGGTCGAAGCAGCAGATTATAAGAAGTAAGAATGTTAAATATGTGTGTGCGTGTATGTACTGAGAGCGTACATGGGATGAGCGTGATAATAGAAAGCTTAAGAGAGAAGTTCTTGACGTTACTTAAGAGCTATTAACGGCTGCTGCTCCGAACATACTCTCCCCCGTTGAAAGACCAGGGTTTTTAACAGGATCCTCAACTGGAAGGACGCACAGCTTGTTGACAGCTCGACGAGTAGTTCCAGATGGGGTCTTCAGGATGGCAACTCGTACAGCGCCATCAGCTCCAGCGATAACCTTGATCACCCGCGCTAAAGGCCACTTCAACGGTGGCAGTGGTTAGGTCCTTCACCAATTCCAACCAGACGGCCTTTATTGCAAAACAGATGAACACGCAGATATAAGATTTCATCGGCGTTCGACTGCGGCCATCTGGCTTATAGTAGAAGGGACCGCAGTAGTCAGTTCCAGTGACGCTGAATGCAGGCGAATCCTGTACTCGATCCTTCGTTAGGTCAGCCATGATGTGTTCCACAAGACGAGGTCTGGACCGGCAGCAGATGACGCATTTTCTCAAGGCGCGAGACACAGTTTTTATGCCGCCGATGGGCCTAAACTGTAAGCGAATCGCTCCAAGTAGTGACTGCGGACCAGCATGGTTATGATTCCGATGAAAGTGAGTAATAATGGCGAACGTCAATGGATGATCCTTGGGCAAAATGATTGGGTGGCGTGCATCGAAGCCGAGAGTTGAGTGCCGCAGGCGGCCACCAACACGAATTAGACCAAAGTCATCTATGAAAGGCGAGATTGAGATGATACTGCTAGAAGCCTTTATGCAGTTCCCTTTCCGCAGAGCAAGGTACTCAGGATACAGGTGTGCTCGTTGAACGATGCGACATAACAATTGCGATCCTTTGCGAAGGTCCTCAGATGAGAGATCCGGAGACTTCGTCCTACTGATGATCTTCTGAACGTAGCCAAAAATGCGCATCATGACTCCAAATGAGTTGATGTGCTTAAACGAAAATGTACGAAAATGGATGAGTGTGTCAAATAGCTTGGCTTGAATGGTGGGACCAGACACAAGCAGATCATTTAACGAAAGACCAGAGGTGGTAGCTGCAGTGCAGTCGAATACGACCCTCAGCTTTGTTGTGGAGCTGTCCTCTTTGATGACGCAATGATGTGGCAAGAAATATTTGCACTTGTGCCTATCTTTTTTTTTCATAAAGACCTGGATTACGCACGAACTTGCGCTTCAAATTTTCCAAGCGCCGCTTTGCTTGCAAATAGGAATCTCCCAATCTCCCATCATAGGCAAGCGAACAGAATATTCCCCTGAGGGTAAGCGAGTGTGATGGTCGACGAAGTGTTCCTCGCAGTGAAGTTCCTCCTTTGTTGCCCTAGCGATTGGCTCAAAGATGTGCTCCACTTCCCAAAATTGACGAACCAAGTCATCGAGCCGAGTGCTGTGATTGGTGTCATCCGAAGATTGGGTTGCGATGAACGACGAGGAGTTGGGGGCCGAGTGCCCGCCACCATATAGAATCCATCCGAGATGTGTCTTCTGCAGCAAAGGTAATCCAGGCGCCAGCTGAATTTGTCCCACACACAGCCACTCAAAGAAAAGTCCGGCTCCGATGAGCAGATCTATCCGCTGCGGCTTATGGAACGAAGGGTCAGCAAGCTGGATATTCAATGGTATAGGCCAATTAGCAGTGCTAATTGAGACGCGAGGTTGACTGTCCGTAATCTTCTGGGCAACGACGGCAGTGATGCTAGTGGTGAAATCTGAAATCCGCGATTTCAGAACGAGATCCACCGAGATACCTTCAGTTGAGAAGCTAGCATCTCCTATGCCAGAGACTGCAGTCAGCAGCTTAGTTTTTCGCAGTTGAAGCTGATTAGCTAGACGAGTAGTTACGAAATGCAATTGCGAGCCCGAGTCCAACAATGCGCGACATGGTATGAAAGTTCCATCGCTGCTTTTGACGAGAACGACGACGGTGGCTAATAGAACAGGCTCAGACGGACGCTGGGATATATGAGCTTGCGGCGAGGAGGGCGACAATGCAATCATGGCGGTATGATTTGGCTGCGGCTCAAATGAAGATACAGTATGGAAGGGCTCTGTTGGACGAGGGAAATGCAGAAGAGTGTGGTGCTTCGATTGGCAAGGAAACAGGAGCGCACGATGCTACAAACGATTTTCGATGATGCGTACTCACGGTTTTCCCTGACTTGCCAACCTGACCATCTTGCCCTCGCATGGAGTGATGAATGCCTTCAAGGGTACGATATCTTTGTTCCAGGAAGGCAGATAATTTCTCCCAGGATAAAAGATCGTAATTCGACGAAGCTGCTTTCCATTTAACTTGAGTCTGCTTGTCCAAATTCTTCCAGAGTGCGTGGACGATGATGCAATCAGCTATTTCCTCCTTAGTTGGCAGCGCATCCAAAGCGCGAAGATGTGAGGTGGCGGCGTCCGTAAACGCCCGCAGCGAAACAACAGATGAGTCCCCACGCGCCAGCCCAAATATTTCTTTGTGTGCCTGTAGAATGAGACGTTTATTAGCAAATCGATTTTTCGATTCGCTCATCTCCAACGAACTAATGGTGTCCAACGCCGCTCCGCTCAAACAAGACAGCAAATGCTGTAACTTCTCGATAGAAGTCAGCTCAGCTTCACTATCAATCACAGCTGTGAACATGGAATAGAAGCTTGTCCACTCTGTATAGGCTCCGCTGAACTTGGGCAGCTGCAGCTGTGGCAAGCGCGATCGATTGGCCATGTACATTATGGATGGGGATTCACTTGGGTTCATTTGAAACGTGGAACAATGCGTGGGCTGCGAACGCTTGTCCAACTCACGCTGTAGAATGGTCCTCAATGATAGGATGGACGAGTCAAATTTTCCTGGTATTTCACTGGACATAGACTCCAAATCCACTTCCTCCAAACTGGTGTGTGCCACAATAAAATTCGATTTCAGCTCCGTCAATGATTCCAACAATCCTCGCAAATCATATTCATCCATTTGGCGAAGCTTTTCACGATCCATCTCTGTGCGTATGGACTCTAGCCTGTCGAAAATGGCTCTAGCCTTCAGCCTCATGAAGGAAATCCGCGACGCAGGGAATTGGGTGGTGGCTGCGTTCGCACTAACCCTTTCACTAGGTGGAGCATCGCCAACTGTCACTGTATCACTATCATTGCCCATAGCCAACGATCCACTCCTTCTATTATTTTTCCGTTTGCTCATGTTTTTGGCTATATATTGTTGACGCGGAGTGTATGAGTCGATCACAGTTGAATAAAAATGATGCAACGCCAGAGTTCAGACGAGCTTAAAATGTTTTGCGTTCACTTTTGCGGCACTTTTATTTGTGTATATCCAAAATGTATGCGCCGGCAAAGCAACGAAGCGACGACCGAAAAAGAACCGAAAGTTATGCACAATCGAACGACCGAGATGTTTTGCACTGTTTCGAGTTCGAATTCGAGAGAGAGATATGTGCAGCCGGTCACGAGAGCTGGCTGAAGCAAACGACGAAAGAGGAGGCGAAGAAAGCTTACGGACCACGCTTAGAACTCTATGCAGCCGGTCCTGACAGTGCGCTGCGCAGGCTGAAGCAGACGGCGAAAGAGAAGCGAAAGCGAATAGCGGGTTGCTAGAACTGCCACGGTCGGCCACAACGATCTTTGGTTCACTACTTTTCGACAAATGTCACGTTAAACTTTCGAATTTGATTTAACGAACTACTTGAAACACTACTAACACACGAAAAGTCCACGGCGATCACGTCGGGGTCACCAAAATGTTGGAAGCTGCCGCTTTTTCGGCAACTCTGACTCCAAAATTTACAAGTAAAAAATTGCTCCGTTTTTAAGGTTACAATTTGGCGTTTATTGTTCGATACTGTTTGTTAGAGGCCGTGGCCGTGGACTTCGATATGGGAGTTAGGCGTTTTGGGCGACGAGAAGGACTGCTGACCGACTGCCTCGAAGAGGAACGACCGACTGGACTGATGGAAGGGTCGAAGCAGTGGCTTATAAGAAGTAAGAGCGTTACATATGTGTGTGCGTGTATGCACTGAGAGCGTACATAGGATGAGCGCGATAGCAGAAAACTTAAGAGAGACGTGACTTAAGAGACATTAACGGCTGCTGCTCCGAACATACTCCCCCCCGTTGAAAGACCAGGGCTTTTAACAAGATCCTCAACTGGAAGGACGCACAGCTTGTTGACGGCTCGACGAGTGGTTCCAGAGGGTGTCTGCAGGATGGAAACTCTCACAGCACCAACAGCTCCAGCAATAACCTCGATCACCCGCGCTAAGGGCCACTTCAACGGTGGCAAGTTTTCATCCTTGATGCAAACGACATCGTTGACCTGGATTAAGGGTTGTGGTATGCGCCATTTGGCACGTTGTTGAAGCAGAGTCAGGTACTCCTCACTCCAACGCTTCCAAAAGATCTGCTGGGCACAGGAGACTCGCTGCCAGCGATCGAGTCGATTGAAGTTGAGACCCGTAATGTCTGGCTCAGGTAACTCCATCAGCGGACGACCAATTAAAAAATGTCCAGATCAATGTCCGCAGCTCGTCGAATTCAAAAAGTGACGATCCCAGGGCACGATAGAAATGCTGCTTGGCCGTCTTTACTGCTGCCTCCCACAAGCCGCCGAAATGAGGCGAGCGAGGCGGTATGAATCTCCAGTCGAAGCCGTTGTTGATGATTATGAACTTTAGCACGATGCTTCTCGCTCATAAATAGCAGCCGAAGGTCCTCTAACTCGTTCCTTGCGCCCACAAAATTGGTGGCATTATCCGACCAAATGCATCGGGGAATACCGCGCGTGGCAACGAAGCGTTTGAGGGCGCTCAAGAAAGCAGCGGTGGTTAGGTCCTTCACCAATTCCAACCAGACGGCCTTTGTTGCAAAACAGATGAACACGCAGATATAAGATTTCATCGGCGTTCGACTGCGGCCATCCGGCTTATAGTAGAAGGGACCGCAGTAGTCAGTTCCAGTGACGCTGAATGCAGGCGAATCCTGTACTCGATCCTTCGTTAGGTCAGCCATGATGTGTTCTACAAGACGAGGTCTGGACCGGCAGCAGATGACGCATTTTCTCAAGGCGCGAGACACAGTTTTTATGCCGCCGATGGGCCAAAACTGTAAGCGAATCGCTCCAAGTAGTGACTGCGGACCAGCATGGTGATGATTCCGATGAAAGTGAGTAATAATGGCGAACGTCAATGGATGATCCTTGGGCAAAATGATTGGGTGGCGTGCATCGAAGCCGAGAGTTGAGTGCCGCAGGCGGCCACCAACACGAATTAGACCAAAGTCATCTATGAAAGGCGAGATTGAGATGATACTGCTAGAAGCCTTTATGCAGTTCCCTTTCCGCAGAGCAAGGTACTCAGGATACAGGTGTGCTCGTTGAACGATGCGACATAACAATTGCGATCCTTTGCGAAGGTCCTCAGATGAGAGATCCGGTGACTTCGTCCTACTGATGATCTTCTGAACGTAGCCAAAAATGCGCATCATGACTCCAAATGAGTTGATGTGCTTAAACGAAAATGTACGAAAATGGATGAGTGTGTCAAATAGCTTGGCTTGAATGGTGGGACCAGACACAAGCAGATCATTTAACGAAAGACCAGAGGTGGTAGCTGCAGAGCAGTCGAATACGACCCTCAGCTTTGTTGTGGAGCTGTCCTCTTTGATGACGCAATGATGTGGCAAGAAATATTTGCACTTGTGCCTATCTTTTTTTCATAAAGACCTGGATTACGCACGAACTTGCGCTTCAAATTTTCCAAGCGCCGCTTTGCTTGCAAATAGGAATCTCCCAATCTCCCATCATAGGCAAGCGAACAGAATATTCCCCTGAGGGTAAGCGAGTGTGATGGTCGACGAAGTGTTCCTCGCAGTGAAGTTCCTCCTTTGTTGCCCTAGCGATTGGCTCAAAGATGTGCTCCACTTCCCAAAATTGACGAACCAAGTCATCGAGCCGAGTGCTGTGATTGGTGTCATCCGAAGATTGGGTTGCGATGAACGACGAGGAGTTGGGGCCGAGTGCCCGCCACCAGATAGAATCCATCCGAGATGTGTCTTCTGCAGCAAAGGTAATCCAGGCGCCAGCTGAATTTGTCCCACACACAGCAACTCAAAGAAAAGTCCGGCCCGATGAGCAGATCTATCCGCTGCGGCTTATGGAACGAAGGGTCAGCAAGCTGGATATTCAATGGTATAGGCCAATTAGCAGTGCTAATTGAGACGCGAGGTTGACTGTCCGTAATCTTCTGGGCAACGACGGCAGTGATGCTAGTGGTGAAATCTGAAATCCGCGATTTCAGAACGAGATCCACCGAGATACCTTCAGTTGAGAAGCTAGCATCTCCTATGCCAGAGACTGCAGTCAGCAGCTTAGTTTTTCGCAGTTGAAGCTGATTAGCTAGACGAGTAGTTACGAAATGCAATTGCGAGCCCGAGTCCAACAATGCGCGACATGGTATGAAAGTTCCATCGCTGCTTTTGACGAGAACGACGACGGTGGCTAATAGAACAGGCTCAGACGGACGCTGGGATATATGAGCTTGCGGCGAGGAGGGCGACAATGCAATCATGGCGGTATGATTTGGCTGCGGCTCAAATGAAGATACAGTATGGAAGGGCTCTGTTGGACGAGGGAAATGCAGAAGAGTGTGGTGCTTCGATTGGCAAGGAAACAGGAGCGCACGATGCTACAAACGATTTTCGATGATGCGTACTCACGGTTTTCCCCTGACTTGCCAACCTGACCATCTTGCCCTCGCATGGAGTGATGAATGCCTTCAAGGGTACGATATCTTTGTTCCAGGAAGGCAGATAATTTCTCCCAGGATAAAAGATCGTAGTTCGACGAAGCTGCTTTCCATTTAACTTGAGTCTGCTTGTCCAAATTCTTCCAGAGTGCGTGGACGATGATGCAATCAGCTATTTCCTCCTTAGTTGGCAGCGCATCCAAAGCGCGAAGATGTGAGGTGGCGGCGTCCGTAAACGCCCGCAGCGAAACAACAGATGAGTCCCCACGCGCCAGCCCAAATATTTCTTTGTGTGCCTGTAGAATGAGACGTTTATTAGCAAATCGATTTTTCGATTCGCTCATCTCCAACGAACTAATGGTGTCCAACGCCGCTCCGCTCAAACAAGACAGCAAATGCTGTAACTTCTCGATAGAAGTCAGCTCAGCTTCACTATCAATCACAGCTGTGAACATGGAATAGAAGCTTGTCCACTCTGTATAGGCTCCGCTGAACTTGGGCAGCTGCAGCTGTGGCAAGCGCGATCGATTGGCCATGTACATTATGGATGGGGATTCACTTGGGTTCATTTGAAACGTGGAACAATGCGTGGGCTGCGAACGCTTGTCCAACTCACGCTGTAGAATGGTCCTCAATGATAGGATGGACGAGTCAAATTTTCCTGGTATTTCACTGGACATAGACTCCAAATCCACTTCCTCCAAACTGGTGTGTGCCACAATAAAATTCGATTTCAGCTCCGTCAATGATTCCAACAATCCTCGCAAATCATATTCATCCATTTGGCGAAGCTTTTCACGATCCATCTCTGTGCGTATGGACTCTAGCCTGTCGAAAATGGCTCTAGCCTTCAGCCTCATGAAGGAAATCCGCGACGCAGGAATTGGGTGGTGGCTGCGTTCGCACTAACCCTTTCACTAGGTGGAGCATCGCCAACTGTCACTGTATCACTATCATTGCCCATAGCCAACGATCCACTCCTTCTATTATTTTTCCGTTTGCTCATGTTTTTGGCTATATATTGTTGACGCGGAGTGTATGAGTCGATCACAGTTGAATAAAAATGATGCAACGCCAGAGTTCAGACGAGCTTAAAATGTTTTGCGTTCACTTTTGCGGCACTTTTTATTTGTGTATATCCAAAATGTATGCGCCGGCAAAGCAACGAAGCGACGACCGAAAAAGAACCGAAAGTTATGCACAATCGAACGACCAAGATGTTTTGCACTGTTTCGAGTTCGAATTCGAGAGAGAGATATGTGCAGCCGGTCACGAGAGCTGGCTGAAGCAAACGACGAAAGAGGAGGCGAAGAAAGCTAACGGACCACGCTTAGAACTCTATGCAGCCGGTCCTGACAGTGCGCTGCGCAGGCTGAAGCAGACGGCGAAAGAGAAGCGAAAGCGAATAGCGGGTTGCTAGAACTGCCACGGTCGGCCACAACGATCTTTGGTTCACTACTTTTCGACAAATGTCACGTTAAACTTTCGAATTTGATTTAACGAACTACTTGAAACACTACTAACACACGAAAAGTCCACGGCGATCACGTCGGGGTCACCAAAATGTTGAAGCTGCCGCTTTTTCGGCAACTCTGACTCCAAAATTTACAAGTAAAAAATTGCTCCGTTTTTAAGGTTACAATTTGGAGTTTATTGTTCGATACTGTTTGTTAGAGGCCGTGGCCGTGGACTTCGATATGGGAGTTAGGCGTTTTGGGCGACGAGAAGGACTGCTGACCGACTGCCTCGAAGAGGAACGACCGACTGGACTGATGGAAGGGTCGAAGCAGTGGCTTATAAGAAGTAAGAGCGTTACATATGTGTGTGCGTGTATGCACTGAGAGCGTACATAGGATGAGCGCGATAGCAGAAAACTTAAGAGAGACGTGACTTAAGAGACATTAACGGCTGCTGCTCCGAACATACTCCCCCCCCCGTTGAAAGACCAGGGCTTTTAACAAGATCCTCAACTGGAAGGACGCACAGCTTGTTGACGGCTCGACGAGTGGTTCCAGAGGGTGTCTGCAGGATGGAAACTCTCACAGCACCAACAGCTCCAGCAATAACCTCGATCACCCGCGCTAAGGGCCACTTCAACGGTGGCAAGTTTTCATCCTTGATGCAAACGACATCGTTGACCTGGATTAAGGGTTGTGGTATGCGCCATTTGGCACGTTGTTGAAGCAGAGTCAGGTACTCCTCACTCCAACGCTTCCAAAAGATCTGCTGGGCACAGGAGACTCGCTGCCAGCGATCGAGTCGATTGAAGTTGAGACCCGTAACGTCTGGCTCAGGTAACTCCATCAGCGGACGACCAATTAAAAAATGTCCAGATCAATGTCCGCAGCTCGTCGAATTCAAAAAGTGACGATCCCAGGGCACGATAGAAATGCTGCTTGGCCGTCTTTACTGCTGCCTCCCACAAGCCGCCGAAATGAGGCGAGCGAGGCGGTATGAATCTCCAGTCGAAGCCGTTGTTGATGCAATGATTATGAACTTTAGCACGATGCTTCTCGCTCATAAATAGCCGCCGAAGGTCCTCTAACTCGTTCCTTGCGCCCACAAAATTGGTGGCATTATCCGACCAAATGCATCGGGGAATACCGCGCGTGGCAACGAAGCGTTTGAGGGCGCTCAAGAAAGCAGCGGTGGTTAGGTCCTTCACCAATTCCAACCAGACTGCCTTTGTTGCAAAACAGATGAACACGCAGATATAAGATTTCATCGGTGCTCGAATGCGCCCATCTGGCTTATAGTAGAAGGGACCGCAGTAGTCAATTCCAGTGACGCTGAATGCAGGCGAATCCTGTACTCGATCCTTCGGTAGGTCAGCTATGATTTGTTCCACAAGACGAAGTCTGGACCGGCAGCAGATGACGCATTTTCGCAAGGCGCGAGCCACAGTTTTCATGCCGCCGATGGGCCAAAACTGTAAGCGAATCGCTCCAAGTAGTGACTGCGGACCAGCATGGTGATGATTCCGATGAAAGTGAGTAATAATGGCGAACGTCAATGGATGATCCTTGGGCAAAATGATTGGGTGGCGTGCATCGAAGCCGAGAGTTGAGTGCCGCAGGCGGCCACCAACACGAATTAGACCAAAGTCATCTATGAAAGGCGAGATTGAGATGATACTGCTAGAAGCCTTTATGCAGTTCCCTTTCCGCAGAGCAAGGTACTCAGGATACAGGTGTGCTCGTTGAACGATGCGACATAACAATTGCGATCCTTTGCGAAGGTCCTCAGATGAGAGATCCGGTGACTTCGTCCTACTGATGATCTTCTGAACGTAGCCAAAAATGCGCATCATGACTCCAAATGAGTTGATGTGTTTAAACGAAAATGTACGAAAATGGATGAGTGTGTGAAATAGCTTGGCTTGAATGGTGGGACCAGACACAAGCAGATCATTTAACGAAAGACCAGAGGTGGTAGCTGCAGAGCAGTCGAATACGACCCTCAGCTTTGTTGTGGAGCTGTCCTCTTTGATGACGCAATGATGTGGCAAGAAATATTTGCACTTGTGCCTATCTTCCTTGGGCACCAGAGACATATGATCGAGGGACAGGTACTCCTTCATAAATGCCGAATATCTGTCATAAAGAGCTGGATTACGCACGAACTTGCGCTCCAAGTTTTCCAAGCGCCGCTTTGCTTGCAAATAGGAATCTCCCAAGGACTCTAAACTTCGCTTTATAGGCAAGCGAACAGAGTATTCCCCTGAGGGTTAGCGAGTGTGATGATTGACGAAGTGTTCCTCGCAGTGAAGTTCCTCCTTGGTTGCCCTAGCGATTGGCTCAAAGATGTGCTCCACTTCCCAAAATTGACGAACCAAGTCATCGAGCCGAGTGCTGTGATTGGTTTCATCCGAAGATTGGGTTGCGATGAACGACGAGGAGTTGGGGGCCGAGTGCCCGCCACCAGATAGAATCCATCTGAGATGTGTCTTCTGCAGCAAAGGTAATCCAGGCGCCAGCTGAATTTTTCCCACGCAACTCGAAGAAAATTCCAGCTTTGATGAGCAGATCCATTCTCTGCATTTAATGGAACGAAGGGTTAGCAAGCAGGATATTCGAAGGTACAGGTCAATTAGCAGTGCTAATTGAGACTTAAGGTTGATCGTCCGTAATCTTCTGGGCAACGACAGCAGTGATACTAGTGGTGAAATCTGAAATTCGCGATTTCAGAGTGAAATCCACCGACACACCTTCAGTTGAGAAGTTATCATCTCCTATGCCAAAGACTGCGGTAAGCGATTTAGTTTTTCGAAGTTTAACCTGATTAGCTAGACGAGTAGTTACAAAAAGCAATTGCGATCCCGAGTCCAACAGTGCGCGACATGACGAGAACGACGGCGGTGACTAATAGAACAGGATCAGAAGGACTTTGGGATATAAGAGCTCGTGGCAAGGAGAGCGACAATGCAACTATGGCAGTATGATTTGGCTGCGGCTCAATTGAAGAAACAGTACGGAATGTCTCTGTTGGACGAAGGAAATGCAGAAGAGTTTGGTGCTTCGATTGGCAAGTACGGCAGGGACCTGATTTACAATCTTTCACGTGATGACCCTTTCGTAGGCAATTGACACATAACAAGAGCCTCTTTGCTTCCTTGTGACGATCATTCGGCGATAAACTTTTGAACCGTTGACGATTGGCAATCATATGGTTCGTGCCCTCACACAACACACAGGAGACAAGAGTGCACGATGCCACGAACGATTTTCGATGATGCGCAGAAACGGTTTTCCCCGACTTGCCAACCTGACCTCACTCTTGACTTTGTATGGGGTGATGAATGCCTTCAAGGGTACGACATCTTTGTTCCAGAAAAGCAGAACATTTCTCCCAGGATGGAAGATAGTGATTCAACGAAGCTGCTTCCCATTTAACTTGAGTCTCCCTGTCCAAATTCTTCGAGAGTGGACGATGATGCAATCAGCTTTTTCCTCCTTAGTTTCCAACGCTTCCAACGCGCGAAGATGTGAGGTGGCGGCGTCCGTAAACGCCCGCAGCTGAACTACAGATGAGTCCCCACGCGCCAGCCCAAATAATTCTCTAATGAGTGCCTGTAGAATGAGACGTTTATTAGCAAATCGTTTTTTGAGAATATCGAATGCTGTATTGTAATTAGCCTCGCTCATCTCCAACGAACTAATGGTGTCCAACGCCGCTCCGCTCAAACAGGACCGCAAATGCTGTAACTTCTCGATAGAAGTCAGCTCAGCTTCACTATCAATCACAGCTGTGAACATGGAATAGATGCTTGTCCACTCTGTATAGGCTCCGCTGAACTTGGGCAGCTGCAGCTGTGGCAAGCGCGATTGATTGGCCATGTACATTATGGATTGGGATTCACTTGGGTTCATTTGAAACGTGGAACAATGCGTGGGCTGCGAACGCTTGCCCAACTCACGCTGTAGAATGGTCCTCAATGATAGAATGGCCGAGTCAAATTTTCCTGGTATTTCTCTAGACATAGACTCTAAATCCGCTTCGTCCAAACTGGTGTGTGCCACAATAAAATTCGATTTCAGCTCCGTCAATGATTCCAACAATCCTCGCAGATCATATTCATCCATTTGGCGCAGCTTTTCACGATCCATCTCTGTGCGTATGGACTCTAGCCTGTCGAAAATGGCTCTAGCCTTCAGCATCATGAAGGAAATCCGCGATGCAGGGAATCGGGTGCTGGCTGCGTTCGCACTAACCTTGACACTAGATGGAGCATCGCCAACTGTCACAGTATCACTATCATTGCCCATAGCCAACGATCCACTCCTCCTATTATTTTTCCTTTTTTTCCCATGGTTTCGGCTATAAACTGTTGACGCGGAGTGTATAAGTCCAGCAGAGTTAAATAAAATTATGCAACGCGCGAGCTCCGACGAGTTCAAAACTTTTTTTTTCACTTTCGCGGCACTTTGTATGTGTGTATGTCCAAAATGTATGCGCCGGCAAAGCAACGAAGCGACGACCGAAAAAGAACCAACAGTTATGCACAAGCGAACGATCGAGATGTTTTGCACTGTTTCAAGCTCGAATTCGAGAGAGAGATATGCGCAGCCGGTCACGATAGTTGGCTGAAGCAAACGACAAAAGAGGAGACGACGAAAACTAACGGACCACGCTTAGAACTCTATGCCGCCAGTCTCGACAGTACGTTTCGCAGGCTGAAGCAGACGGCGAAAGAAAAGCGAAATCGAATAGCGGGTTGCTAGAACTGCCACGGTCGGCCACAACGATCTTTGGTTCGCTACTTTTCGGCAAATGTTACGTTAAGCCTTCGAATTTGATTTAACGAAAACCACATGTTTCAGCGGATGCCATTAAACTCTCCTTTACGAATTTCACATTTTTTTGTTTTACGATCGTGTTTATCGGCCTTGAAGCCATGCATTTGCCATAGATTTAGTAGAACTAAGAAAAATTCAATCTCAGTAGATTAACTCGTTGGTAAAATGTAGTCTAATGAATTTTGTAAAAATAATTCTGTAGTCCTAAGAGAAACAAAACGATTTTTATATAAACATTCTAGTTCATAGCTGCCTTTTCTACCATTTACGATATAATTCCATCGATTTAAGTGTGTATTTTTAAGCCCCGATATACCCCAAATAGGAAAACGTTTAACACATGAAGTCTGAAAAATAGCATTAAGAACGATTTTGAATATATAGAATGTACAGAGCACCATGATTTATACCGTTATTTTTATTAGAATGTCTTTGATAAAGGAGTAGGATATCTCTAACTGAACTCACGCTGGCGCCCTCTTAACCGAAGGAGGAAGGGGCCACTGGGAGACCCTGAAAAGATCCCAAGGAAGTAGTCATTGGTAGGGAGGGCTCAAAAGGGACACAAGGACATCTGTGATCCCAACTATTTATCCGCCTCAGCCCCGTGTCGCGTGGATTAGTATTCTTGTATCTACCGATTCAGTATTCTAGCGTTTTCTTTCTTCTTATCCCTGACGTTGCAGCAGCGGTTATCGAAAGGTTACCACCCCCCCAATACCGACGAGCTAGAGCCGAAATAACAACGTGCCGCCATAGCCGTTCATCGACCGTCCCTCTCGTATACCCTTGCACTTTACAGTTATAATCATAATTAAGACAAGAAATTAAATAATAAGTGGAGCCCAACGTGGGGCCTCAAGGAGTGAGTTAATTGCTCAGTGAGACTCCTGCAGGATTAGTTAATCCGCGTTCGGTTTTTTTTGGTCAAATCCCAACAATTGCAAGCTCGGTATTCCATCGCGAGATGAGATCCTCTCTGAACAACAATCGTTTCGGAAAACAGAAGCTGAAGAGGAATAGTCCCTTCTGACCACGGTTGATAGTTTAGTGCAGGGAGACTCAGACAAACGGAAGCACGGGTTGTGGCAGTTCAGGCAGTGGAAATGCAGGGAAAGAACACAAGCAGTGATCACCTGACTCTGACTGAGGTACCAATTCACCGATTCGTTTGCACCCTTTGGATTAAATCGAACTCCTCGTAAGTCAACCGTTTGGAAAGATAGAGACATACCAGAGGAAGGATGTCCTAGCCACGGTTGAGGTACGGGAAGAAGACTCACGGTTTGGAGCTGGAAAGCAGATAAAAGCACGGATCGCTGTTGTCTGACCGCGATAGACAGTGAGCCGTTCGAATGAATTGTCCAGGGTTGGTTGTCAGTTCTTGAGAGAAACTCAACGATGAGCAGAGAGCCAATCCCCCGTAAAAGGGTGGGAGCCACAAAAATAACGAAGGATTCCACCGTGAGGAAACGGGAGATAGACAAGAGGAAAAGATAAATAAGACCCTTCGGGAAGCGGAGCGTTATGCGAAAGTTCAGGCAGAGTTTAGGTAGAGTTCAGGTAGAGTTTAGGTAGAATTCTGGTAGAGTTCAGATATAGCAAAGTTTGAGAGATTGTTGATTAAGTCAGCTTACGAAGTATCGTTTTTGAAAGGGTCTAGGATCAGCCGGCTTGAATTTGTTCGAGTATTTAGATAGGGCTTTGATAGATCTCCGGACAGAGAGTCATCGGAAGCAAGCGGTAGCGCTAGGGTGATATGCGCACTGTGTAAAGAGGCCATAAAGACCAATTGCGAAGTAGTGACAACCGCATGCGACCACGAATTCCACATTAGGTTCTTGAATGTGCACTGGAAGACGAATGACACTTTCCCGGTGTGTAGCGTTCCTTGTAGACCCATTGTCGGTGCCATTCCCAAGGCTATAGCACAGAGTACGCGATCTCAGAGTAGGGAGAGGAAGAAAGAAAGTCCTAGGGCGAACGTCGAAAAAGAGGTTGCCACCAGCAGGAATGCCGACCTACGCGTGATAGAACGAAGACTGTTGAACACTCAGACGAAGAGAATTTCCAAAGAGATTCAAAACGCAGTGTTCGAGTCCGTACGTCAGGCTATGACACAGGCGAGCAAGTCGCCGGAAGCAGGATTGAACGACAGGACTCCACTGCTACGAGAGACTCGAAGTCAGACTTTAGATTTTGAAGGGGAACCGATCCGAGACGCGAACTATGAGCCGCAAACTGTGATGCCGCAATCGTCAATGAGAAGCGGGGTGACGGATCTGTCTCAGAGACAAGAACAAGGTAGTACACATCCTAAATGAATGGAAAAAAAAATTTTCCGGAACGGGAGTGTCCGTAGATAATTATATGGTATATATGGTAGAAGCACTCACTCATTAGACCCTAGAAGGAAATTTCTCCGCGCTTTGCAGGAACGCCAGTGTGCTGTTCGAGGGCAAGGCGAACGAATTCTATTGGCGACACCATAAGTCGGTAGTAGTTGGGTCCGTTGGGATAGGCTATGTGCAGCCTTGCGTCTGCGATTCAGGCAGGAAAAGGACGATGGAGGAGCTGATACGTAACCGAAAGCAGAAGGTTAACGAAATTTTCGACGTATTCTTCGACGCAGTGTCGGGTCTCACCGACCAATTAGAGCAGCCATGGACAGCTCGCAAGCTAGTTCGGGTGCTCAAAAACAATCTCAGACCTGAGATACGTCACGAGCTCCTCAATGTTGACAGAGGTTCAGTACAGGAACTGCGAGAAGAATGTCGCAGACGCGAAGTATTTCTAGAAGACGTCAAATTGACTCACAGTTATGAGAAGTCCATTCCCTCGTGGAGATTCCGAAGGGATGGAGCATAGCGAAATAGAAGCTATTTCGTTAATTTGCTGGAACTGTCACCAGGTGGGACACAGATACCAGGACTGCGTATCAGACCGGAGGATATTCTGTTATGGCTGCGGGGCGGCCAACACGTACAAACCCAGCTGCGACAAGTGTTCAAAAAACTCCAAGGGCAGCACACCGAAGTCGGGGTTTAAACAGAAGACGGCAAGTGTGCTTCGGCATCAGGGGACAAACACGGATTAGCCGAGTCTGTACCTTCTGGTGCCCCTACAATTATAACGGACCTGAAATCAAGCGAGCACAGTACGCTGTCGCATCGCGTAATAGACACGGACTTGCGAGTCGAGAGGGCCGCCCAGGGCCAGAAAAAGCTACTTCATCGAGAAGGAGCAAGCGTATCCGCTGTTACTGGCAGAAAGTAAGGAGGTGTAGACTAGGTGTAGAGCATTATAGTGAATTGTCAGGGGATGGCTAGAGACCCTCGCCTGTTTATACCAGTACAGTTGTTCGACAGAACTATTTACGGTTTACTAGACTCCGGAGCAACAATAAGTTGTATCGGAGGGAAACTAGCAAAACAATTGATAGACGATAACGTGTCCTTCAAGCGGATTCAGGGCAATGCCCAAACAGCTGATGGAAAAGAGCAGAGTATAGTGGGTAGCCTGAGCACCCTGAGGGAAGAACGAAAGAGAATGGAGATCTTTCCAATTCCGTCCCTCAAACACGACTTGTATTTGGGGATCGATTTCTAGAACCTCTATGATCTGTTGCCTCCAAACTTGAGGGTGGATGAAATAGAGGTACCGGAAGGAAAGAGAGTCGATTATCGTTGCCCTCTGACCGACGAGCAGTCGGCCGAATTAGCGGACATTGTCAAGAAGTTTCCCTCTTTCGCCCAGGAAGGTCTCGGAAAGACCAGCAAAATCACCCACTCTATCGATGTGGGAAACGCAAAGCCGGTGAAGCAGAGACACTTTCCAGTTTCGCCAGTAGTAGAGAAGGCCATGTATACCGAGATAGATCGGGTGATTCAATTGGGAGTGATAGAAGAGTCCGACAGTAATTGGTCCTTTGTTTAGATTGCCGAAAGGTAAACAGTTATACCGAGATGAATACCCTTTACCCCAGATCGGTGGAATTCTGAGTCGGTTGCCTAAATTGCCTTTATAACAAGTTTGGATTTAAAGGATGCCTATTAGCAAGTGCCATTAGATGAAAAGGCCCGAAAAAAAAAGACGGCATTCACGGTCCCTGGCCATCCTTTGTACCATTTCAAGGTAATGCCGTTCGGATTATGTAATGCTACTAGCACGATGTCGCGCTTGATGGACAAGGTGATCCCAGCCGATCTCAGAAACGAGGTTTTCATATATCTAGATGACTTGCTGGTGGTTTCAGACAGTTTCCCGCGGCATCTGGCAGTGTTAGGAGAAATAGCTAAACAAATTAAGGATGCTGGTCTAGCGCTGAATATAGAGAAAAGTCACTTTTGTAGGCGCCGAGTGGTCTATTTAGGTCACATTATAGGAGACGGAACGACTCGAACAGACCCGGAAAAGATCAAGGCAATAGTGGAGTTCCCAGTGCCTAAGAGCCTGAGGAGTTTCATGGGTTTGTGCGGATGGTATCGCAAGTTTGTCCCGAACTTTGCCTCGCTCTCTTCTCCGCTGACCAATTTAATGACAACAAAGAGGAAGTTTAGTGTGCCCGAAGAAGCTTTGGAAGCCTTCGAAGAGCTAAAACGTAGGCTGTTGACGACCCCCGTTTTACGCAGTCCCGACTTCTCGAAACCGTTCTTCATTCACTGTGACGCAAGTAAAACAGGAGTGGGAGGAGTCTTAGTAAAACTTTCCGAGGAAGGAGACGAGTGGCCGGTAGCTTTTGTCTTGAAGAAGTTGAACAAGGCACAGCGTAACTACACCGTGACAGAGCAAGAGTGTCTCGCGGCCATAGTCTGCCTGAAGAACTTCAGAGCCTACGTAGAAGGACACGATTTTACTATCATAACAGACCACGCGTCCCTGAAGTGGCGGATGTGCAATAACGCTCTAAGTTCTCGTCTCGCCCGTTGGGCCTTGTCCTTACAAAAATATCGTTTTGAGATCGAGCATCGCAAATGGTCTCAAAATGTAGTTCCAGACGTTTTGTCACGAGTCCATGAGGAGACAGTAGAAGCAAGTGGATCTTTAGTTGATCTTGAATCTGATCACTTCAAATCACCGGATTATAGGGACATGGTTGATCGCGTGAAAGCCAACCAGAAAATGTTACCAGATTTAAGGACGGAAGACGGGTTATTGTATCGTCAGGCTGATTATTTGGATAAAGAATTAGTTAATGACGTACAGTCGTGGAAATTATGGATTCCTAATTCTTTGAAATCTGACGTGCTCTTACGATAGTCCTTTGTCTTCCCACGGTGGAATGCAGAAAACTATCGAAAGAATAAGAAAATACTACTATTGGCCTGGGCTGGTAGCCGACGTAAAGTCATACATCAACGCGTGTGAGGTGTGCAAGGCCACTACGGCACCCAACTGCGTGTTGAGACCCGCAATGGGAAGAGCCCCAGAAAGTCATAGGTTTTTCCAACGTTTATTCATGGATTTCCTTGGACCTTACCCGAGGTCGCGGAATGGAAACATTGGTATTTTCATTGTCATTGGTAGGGAGAGCTCAAGAGGGACACAAGGACATCTGTGATCCCAACTATTTATCCACCTCAGCCCCGTGTCACGTGGATTAGTATTCTTGTATCTACCGATTCAGTATTCTAGCGATTTCTTGTCGACCGCACGCTTAAATCTTAGTATTTAATTTCTTATCCCTGACGTTGCAGCAGCGGTTATCGAACGGTTCGCGTAAGACCACCACCCCCCAATACCGACGAGCTAGAGCCGAAATAACAGCGTGGCGCCATAGCCGTTGCACGTTACACAACCGAGAAAGAGGGTCATATCACAGCGATCATCTGACTCAAGCGTATGTAGGACTAATAGCACAATTAACCCTGCTCACAACAACTCTTCAACGAATGCAGTCCGACATATCTGATGTCCTAATCGGTATTCATCATCGGAGAATAAGCCCCACGCTGGTGTCTCCCGGGCAACTAAGAGACCAACTAGACCAGATACGGGATCATTTGCCACAAGATCAAATGCTGCCGGTCACAACGAAAGAGGTGATGCAACTATACAGAATCATGCGAGCCGAAGGAACACCGATTGCAACACACGTCATCATCAAGTTGACGCTACCTCTGGTCTCAACAGTTCAGCTCGAAGTCTTCAGCATCATACCAATTTCTTTCTGGGATTCAACAAGTTGGAGTCTATTCGACCTCAGAACCACCATAGTAACTGTGAACATCCACCGAGACCAGTTCATGGGCACTACCCAAGAGGAATTCCGACGTTGTCTTAAAGTACACAACGAGGAGTTCATCTGTTTTGACCATCAGACGATCTTCAATGTGGACAATCGCTTTGAGTTTCAACTGTTTAACAATAAAACAGCAGCACTATGTCAGGTAACACACACAACGGCTGACATGGTGTGGCTAAAAACTCAGCATCCAAATAAATGGATCTTCGCAACGCATTCTTCAACTAAACTTCAAGCAGTATGCAACGGAGTTCCGTCAACCATAACACTGGAAGGAACTGGCCTACTTTCCCTGTCTCCTGGATGCACTGCTCGCAATACTGAAGTAAGCATCAGCACCTTCAGCACCACAATTAGCGAAGTAAAATCGACCTACACTCGGTTTGGTGACGTGAGCCCACCGGAGACATCACCCTCGCCACCAATGTGGCAACTGAAGAACCAGACATCAGACTATCTTCAAGAACTTGATGATCTACGCCAGCAACTATCAGCTATCAATCATCACGAGTTTCCACACCATCTCACCACCGTGCAGCACCATCAACTCGCTGCCTATGCGGCCCTAGCAATATCAATTCTATTGATCATTGCCTACATTTTCCGGAAGAAGTATCAACTATGGAAACCAAGGCCATCAAATCCCGATCTAGCCGTGTCCTCCCCCCCTATTCCCCTTGCACGCCGATTTGCCGTCGACTTGGACGATGGTTGAACACCTGTTCAACGGCCGGGAGAATGTTCAGCTGCAGAGATATGCATGTTATATTTTTAATACCCGTTGGTATTACACAGTGACGCCGTGACACAGCTTCAATTTAACATGTAATAATAATAATACCTCACGACAAAACACTAGCCACTGCAGCGAGTTCTGCTGACAATGCACCCTCTCTGCAGAGGGCGAAGACATCGGTGCAATTGCTGACCATCAAAATGACGCAATTTTCCACCAGACAATAAACCTATCCATAATACACAAACATATATTTTTACAGACTCAGCACTTTTGTACCATTTGTTACCTATAAATAAGAATCCATTTTATCAATAAAGTTAATATCAGAAACAGTACCACAACTGCCTGTCACTCATCTTTGGTGACCCCCGACTTCTTGGACTTAATCGGTCGATCATTAATTTGGTTGCTCCCGATTCTGGAACTTGGATTCATTTGGCGAATCCTACATATTTGGTCAACTTGGCGACCAATCTACATACATACATACATCATAAATCACAGTTGTGACTTACAAATTAAAATACGGATCCGTTAGAACCGATAAAGTTAACTTGGCGACTACGGTTAGTAAAGCAGTCCACACTTTCATATTTATTTGATAGAATATTAGTGATTAGTGATTTGGCCGTCAGCCATCGGGTGCTACAGGGGGACAAACGGATGACGGGTCGGCTCGCACAACTGTGAACTCGGAACTGAGGCGCAGCCGCTCCGGTTAGGAATACCCGGTGCGGTCTGCGTCTCACACCCCTAGGACACAGAGGGTTGCGAGCGAACGGTCACCCGCCGTAACTGTACACACCGGTGGAAGTGCGACTATACTCTCCCCGTGAGGGCGGCTGGAAACAGGTCCTGTGGGAACCAAATGCAATCTACCAAAAACATGAAATCAAACAACACCGCAAAGGAGCTCGGTACTCCTTTTAAAGTACCGGAGGGACAAGCCAATCCCTCTACACCAACGCCTGGGAAACCAGGTCCTATGAAGACGAGGAAGGAGACTGAGTCGGTCCACCGTCTTCAGGCAGCAGCCGCAGCGAGGGGGGGCCCGAAAAGCCAATCGGGTCCTTCCAAGTCGGGTGGCTCCAAGGGCGAAGCGGATACCGGGGTGGCTGCCAAGCAGAGCGTAATCGCGGCTGGTAAGCGCACTGGGACCGAAGAACCCATGAGAGCCCCGGCGGGCAGCGTCTCTGCACCACGGGGAGGAAAGCCGTCGTACCAGTACAGGAGACGAGCGGCTTTCATCCTGTCCAATGAAGACCCGAACTTCAGGGCGTCAGCCGAAGGAAAGGAGCAGAGGCTGTGGGCCTCCTCAATCCTTCCACTGTTCCAGCCAGCCAAAGCCGGAAAGGGCGCAGCCAATGCCCCCAACAAGCGGCAACGCGCAGCGGAGGATCCCGCTAGTCAGCCAGGCCAAGCCCAGCAAGCCAAGCGGGTGAAGACCCACCTCACGAACCGGTCGTTCGCTGAGGTGGCGAGGGGCAAGACCCTGATCGGTGTCCTTGACAGGGGCGCCGGGGATGGCCATGTCCCTCGCGATAAGTGGCACCTGGTGGAGAACGAGCTCCAGGACCGGTTCCTACTGGAACTGGAGGAGAACGGTGGACCACCGCCAAAGTGTGAGGACGCAGGGTGGCATCAAGGCAAGGTGAAAGCCACCGCCTGCCAAGACGCTCGCTCTGCGGCCCTCTACATGAAGGCGGTGGCGGCCCTCAAAGAGGTCTATCCAGGGGCGAAACTGGAGGCCGTGAGATGGGAAGATGTCCCCAGCCGTCCGAGAGCCAGAGCATGGGTCTCGGCTAAGCCTGCAGAGCCTGTGAAGATCCTCAGGTTACTGCAGGTCTGCAACCCCCACCTTCCTACAGCCGATTGGAAGGTGGCAAAGGCGGAGGATATCCAAGGGCAGAGGCGCCAGATTATCCTCGTCCTTAATGAGGAGTCCATAGATCTCCTAGCAAAGTCGGACGGTGTAGTGGACTATGGCTACAAGAAGATCACCATATCCACCTACAAGTCCGATCGCAAGGGCAGGCAAGCGGAGGTCGAGCCAGACCCGGAGCTGCCGGAGATCCCGAAAGAGGGAGCCTCGTGCGAGGAAGACAACCCGGCATCGGATGCGGCGTCCTTGATGTCGGACGACATCATTGATGATTTGAAATTGATGATTTCTGCTTGCATACGTTGCAGATTGGCGGATAACAAAGTTAACTGAGTAGACTATGTTATGTACCATTGAAACGCGGAGAAATTATCAGCCCTTCTTTTTGCTTCGGCGATGAAATCTTCAATGAGATTTAGACGTTTGGAACTGAAGATTTCATCTGGTTTTATAACATTGATTGTTGAGTTTATCAATGATGTTTGACTTGTAAGCATGGTTAACAAATGGTCCTCATTATCCTTAACCTTTGCTATGGTTTCCGACATTTCATGGGCATATGTGAAATCCAATACGGCAAAAAGACTGCTAGCGATGTTTCCAACGATGTCCAGCTGTGCTCTTTGCCTTTGTGTCCTTGCCAGTAATATATTTTCAGCTTGCAGGTCCTCACCAATATGCTTGAAATGCTGATACATACTGGTGCATGCGTCTACTTGTTTAAGTTGTTTACATAAGTGTCCAATTTTCGTAGTTTCCATGGTAAACGTGTTCATGTCTTTCCAGTAGGGCTTGAAATTATAATAGACGATGATGGTCCAGTCCGTCGCCACGAGTTGACTGGTTCCTGTTCTTTCGAAATATATGCCCGGTTTCGATCCAAACTGGGTTATGTTGATTGACTGTGATATTGCTAGTGGTAATAGCAACAACATTACAATCATTGCCATGGTTAGAGACAATTTATTTGACTGTGTCCTTTTTTTCGAGAGTCTGTCTTCCGATAATTCTTCACTTTCTGTCAAATGATCTATTGGATGTTTATGAATGGGCTCCTCTTCATTGAACAATGGAGCTACATGTTGAATTTCTCATTTGAATATTCCCTTAGCTGTTTTGACTTCAGTTGCCACATTGGTGGCGAGGGTGATGTCTCCGGTGGGCTCACGTCACCAAACGGAGTGTAGGTCGATTTTACTTCGCTAATTGTGGTGCTGAAGGTGCTGAAGATCCATTTATTTGGATGCTGAGTTTTTAGCCACACCATGTCAGCCTTCGTGTGTGTTACGTGACATAGTGCTGCTGTTTTATTGTTAAACAGTTGAAACGCACAGCGATTGTCAACATTGATGATCGTCTGATGGTCAAAACAGATGAACTCCTCGTTGTGTACTTTAAGACAACGTCGGAATTCCTCTTGGATAGTGCCCATGAACTGGTCTCGGTGGATGTTCACAGTTACTATGGTGGTTCTGAGGTCGAACAGACTCCAACTTGTTGAATCCCAGAAAGGAATTGGTATGATGCTGAAGACTTCGAGCTGAACTGTTGAGACCAGAGGTAGCGTCAACTTGATGATGACGTGTGTTGCAATCGGTGTTCCTTCGGCTCGCATGATTCTGTATAGTTGCATCACCTCTTTCGTTGTGACCGGCAGCATTTGATCTTGTGGCAAATGATCCCGTATCTGGTCTAGTTGGTCTCTTAGTTGCCCGGGAGACACCAGCGTGGGGCTTATTCTCCGATGATGAATACCGATTAGGACATCAGATATGTCGGACTGCATTCGTTGAAGAGTTGTTGTGAGCAGGGTTAATTGTGCTATTAGTCCTACATACGCTTGAGTCAGATGATCGCTGTGATATGACCCTCTTTCTCGGTTGTTGTAACGTGCAACGGCTATGGCGCCACGCTGTTATTTCGGCTCTAGCTCGTCGGTATTGGGGGGTGGTGGTCTTACGCGAACCGTTCGATAACCGCTGCTGCAACGTCAGGGATAAGAAATTAAATACTAAGATTTAAGCGTGCGGTCGACAAGAAATCGCTAGAATACTGAATCGGTAGATACAAGAATACTAATCCACGTGACACGGGGCTGAGGTGGATAAATAGTTGGGATCACAGATGTCCTTGTGTCCCTCTTGAGCTCTCCCTACCAATGACAATGAAAATACCAATGTTTCCATTCCGCGACCTCGGGTAAGGTCCAAGGAAATCCATGAATAAACGTTGGAAAAACCTATGACTTTCTGGGGCTCTTCCCATTGCGGGTCTCAACACGCAGTTGGGTGCCGTAGTGGCCTTGCACACCTCACACGCGTTGATGTATGACTTTACGTCGGCTACCAGCCCAGGCCAATAGTAGTATTTTCTTATTCTTTCGATAGTTTTCTGCATTCCACCGTGGAAGACAAAGGACTATCGTAAGAGCACGTCAGATTTCAAAGAATTAGGAATCCATAATTTCCACGACTGTACGTCATTAACTAATTCTTTATCCAAATAATCAGCCTGACGATACAATAACCCGTCTTCCGTCCTTAAATCTGGTAACATTTTCTGGTTGGCTTTCACGCGATCAACCATGTCCCTATAATCCGGTGATTTGAAGTGATCAGATTCAAGATCAACTAAAGATCCACTTGCTTCTACTGTCTCCTCATGGACTCGTGACAAAACGTCTGGAACTACATTTTGAGACCATTTGCGATGCTCGATCTCAAAACGATATTTTTTTGTAAGGACAAGGCCCAACGGGCGAGACGAGAACTTAGAGCGTTATTGCACATCCGCCACTTCAGGGACGCGTGGTCTGTTATGATAGTAAAATCGTGTCCTTCTACGTAGGCTCTGAAGTTCTTCAGGCAGACTATGGCCGCGAGACACTCTTGCTCTGTCACGGTGTAGTTACGCTGTGCCTTGTTCAACTTCTTCAAGACAAAAGCTACCGGCCACTCGTCTCCTTCCTCGGAAAGTTTTACTAAGACTCCTCCCACTCCTGTTTTACTTGCGTCACAGTGAATGAAGAACGGTTTCGAGAAGTCGGGACTGCGTAAAACGGGGGTCGTCAACAGCCTACGTTTTAGCTCTTCGAAGGCTTCCAAAGCTTCTTCGGGCACACTAAACTTCCTCTTTGTTGTCATTAAATTGGTCAGCGGAGAAGAGAGCGAGGCAAAGTTCGGGACAAACTTGCGATACCATCCGCACAAACCCATGAAACTCCTCAGGCTCTTAGGCACTGGGAACTCCACTATTGCCTTGATCTTTTCCGGGTCTGTTCGAGTCGTTCCGTCTCCTATAATGTGACCTAAATAGACCACTCGGCGCCTACAAAAGTGACTTTTCTCTATATTCAGCGCTAGACCAGCATCCTTAATTTGTTTAGCTATTTCTCCTAACACTGCCAGATGCCGCGGGAAACTGTCTGAAACCACCAGCAAGTCATCTAGATATATGAAAACCTCGTTTCTGAGATCGGCTGGGATCACCTTGTCCATCAAGCGCGACATCGTGCTAGTAGCATTACATAATCCGAACGGCATTACCTTGAAATGGTACAAAGGATGGCCAGGGACCGTGAATGCCGTCTTTTTTCGGGCCTTTTCATCTAATGGCACTTGCTAATAGGCATCCTTTAAATCCAAACTTGTTATAAAGGCAATTTAGGCAACCGACTCAGAATTCCACCGATCTGGGGTAAAGGGTATTCATCTCGGTATAACTGTTTACCTTTCGGCAATCTAAACAAAGGACCAATTACTGTCGGACTCTTCTATCACTCCCAATTGAATCACCCGATCTATCTCGGTATACATGGCCTTCTCCACTACTGGCGAAACTGGAAAGTGTCTCTGCTTCACCGGCTTTGCGTTTCCCACATCGATAGAGTGGGTGATTTTGCTGGTCTTTCCGAGACCTTCCTGGGCGAAAGAGGGAAACTTCTTGACAATGTCCGCTAATTCGGCCGACTGCTCGTCGGTCAGAGGGCAACGATAATCGACTCTCTTTCCTTCCGGTACCTCTATTTCATCCACCCTCAAGTTTGGAGGCAACAGATCATAGAGGTTCTAGAAATCGATCCCCAAATACAAGTCGTGTTTGAGGGACGGAATTGGAAAGATCTCCATTCTCTTTCGTTCTTCCTCAGGGTGCTCAGGCTACCCACTATACTCTGCTCTTTTCCATCAGCTGTTTGGGCATTGCCCTGAATCCGCTTGAAGGACACGTTATCGTCTATCAATTGTTTTGCTAGTTTCCCTCCGATACAACTTATTGTTGCTCCGGAGTCTAGTAAACCGTAAATAGTTCTGTCGAACAACTGTACTGGTATAAACAGGCGAGGGTCTCTAGCCATCCCTGACAATTCACTATAATGCTCTACACCTAGTCTACACCTCCTTACTTTCTGCCAGTAACAGCGGATACGCTTGCTCCTTCTCGATGAAGTAGCTTTTTCTGGCCCTGGGCGGCCCTCTCGACTCGCAAGTCCGTGTCTATTACGCGATGCGACAGCGTACTGTGCTCGCTTGATTTCAGGTCCGTTATAATTGTAGGGGCACCAGAAGGTACAGACTCGGCTAATCCGTGTTTGTCCCCTGATGCCGAAGCACACTTGCCGTCTTCTGTTTAAACCCCGACTTCGGTGTGCTGCCCTTGGAGTTTTTTGAACACTTGTCGCAGCTGGGTTTGTACGTGTTGGCCGCCCCGCAGCCATAACAGAATATCCTCCGGTCTGATACGCAGTCCTGGTATCTGTGTCCCACCTGGTGACAGTTCCAGCAAATTAACGAAATAGCTTCTATTTCGCTATGCTCCATCCCTTCGGAATCTCCACGAGGGAATGGACTTCTCATAACTGTGAGTCAATTTGACGTCTTCTAGAAATACTTCGCGTCTGCGACATTCTTCTCGCAGTTCCTGTACTGAACCTCTGTCAACATTGAGGAGCTCGTGACGTATCTCAGGTCTGAGATTGTTTTTGAGCACCCGAACTAGCTTGCGAGCTGTCCATGGCTGCTCTAATTGGTCGGTGAGACCCGACACTGCGTCGAAGAATACGTCGAAAATTTCGTTAACCTTCTGCTTTCGGTTACGTATCAGCTCCTCCATCGTCCTTTTCCTGCCTGAATCGCAGACGCAAGGCTGCACATAGCCTATCCCAACGGACCCAACTACTACCGACTTATGGTGTCGCCAATAGAATTCGTTCGCCTTGCCCTCGAACAGCACACTGGCGTTCCTGCAAAGCGCGGAGAAATTTCCTTCTAGGGTCTAATGAGTGAGTGTTTCTACCATATATACCATATAATTATCTACGGACACTCCCGTTCCGGAAAATTTTTTTTTCCATTCATTTAGGATGTGTACTACCTTGTTCTTGTCTCTGAGACAGATCCGTCACCCCGCTTCTCATTGACGATTGCGGCATCACAGTTTGCGGCTCATAGTTCGCGTCTCGGATCGGTTCCCCTTCAAAATCTAAAGTCTGACTTCGAGTCTCTCGTAGCAGTGGAGTCCTGTCGTTCAATCCTGCTTCCGGCGACTTGCTCGCCTGTGTCATAGCCTGACGTACGGACTCGAACACTGCGTTTTGAATCTCTTTGGAAATTCTCTTCGTCTGAGTGTTCAACAGTCTTCGTTCTATCACGCGTAGGTCGGCATTCCTGCTGGTGGCAACCTCTTTTTCGACGTTCGCCCTAGGACTTTCTTTCTTCCTCTCCCTACTCTGAGATCGCGTACTCTGTGCTATAGCCTTGGGAATGGCACCGACAATGGGTCTACAAGGAACGCTACACACCGGGAAAGTGTCATTCGTCTTCCAGTGCACATTCAAGAACCTAATGTGGAATTCGTGGTCGCATGCGGTTGTCACTACTTCGCAATTGGTCTTTATGGCCTCTTTACACAGTGCGCATATCACCCTAGCGCTACCGCTTGCTTCCGATGACTCTCTGTCCGGAGATCTATCAAAGCCCTATCTAAATACTCCGAACAAATTCAAGCCGGCTGATCCTAGACCCTTTCAAAAACGATACTTCGTAAGCTGACTTAATCAACAATCTCTCAAACTTTGCTATATCTGAACTCTACCAGAATTCTACCTAAACTCTACCTGAACTCTACCTAAACTCTGCCTGAACTTTCGCATAACGCTCCGCTTCCCGAAGGGTCTTATTTATCTTTTCCTCTTGTCTATCTCCCGTTTCCTCACGGTGGAATCCTTCGTTATTTTTGTGGCTCCCACCCTTTTCGGGGGATTGGCTCTCTGCTCATCGTTGAGTTTCTCTCAAGAACTGACAACCAACCCTGGACAATTCATTCGAACGGCTCACTGTCTATCGCGGTCAGACAACAGCGATCCGTGCTTTTATCTGCTTTCCAGCTCCAAACCGTGAGTCTTCTTCCCGTACCTCAACCGTGGCTAGGACATCCTTCCTCTGGTATGTCTCTATCTTTCCAAACGGTTGACTTACGAGGAGTTCGATTTAATCCAAAGGGTGCAAACGAATCGGTGAATTGGTACCTCAGTCAGAGTCAGGTGATCACTGCTTGTGTTCTTTCCCTGCATTTCCACTGCCTGAACTGCCACAACCCGTGCTTCCGTTTGTCTGAGTCTCCCTGCACTAAACTATCAACCGTGGTCAGAAGGGACTATTCCTCTTCAGCTTCTGTTTTCCGAAACGATTGTTGTTCAGAGAGGATCTCATCTCGCGATGGAATACCGAGCTTGCAATTGTTGGGATTTGACCAAAAAAAAACCGAACGCGGATTAACTAATCCTGCAGGAGTCTCACTGAGCAATTAACTCACTCCTTGAGGCCCCACGTTGGGCTCCACTTATTATTTAATTTCTTGTCTTAATTATGATTATAACTGTAAAGAGGTCGATGAACGGCTATGGCGGCACGTTGTTATTTCGGCTCTAGCTCGTCGGTATTGGGGGGGTGGTAACCTTTCGATAACCGCTGCTGCAACGTCAGGGATAAGAAGAAAGAAAACGCTAGAATACTGAATCGGTAGATACAAGAATACTAATCCACGCGACACGGGGCTGAGGCGGATAAATAGTTGGGATCACAGATGTCCTTGTGTCCCTTTTGAGCCCTCCCTACCAATGACTACTTCCTTGGGATCTTTTCAGGGTCTCCCAGTGGCCCCTTCCTCCTTCGGTTAAGAGGGCGCCAGCGTGAGTTCAGTTAGAGATATCCTACTCCTTTATCAAAGACATTCTAATAAAAATAACGGTATAAATCATGGTGCTCTGTACATTCTATATATTCAAAATCGTTCTTAATGCTATTTTTCAGACTTCATGTGTTAAACGTTTTCCTATTTGGGGTATATCGGGGCTTAAAAATACACACTTAAATCGATGGAATTATATCGTAAATGGTAGAAAAGGCAGCTATGAACTAGAATGTTTATATAAAAATCGTTTTGTTTCTCTTAGGACTACAGAATTATTTTTACAAAATTCATTAGACTACATTTTACCAACGAGTTAATCTACTGAGATTGAATTTTTCTTAGTTCTACTAAATCTATGGCAAATGCATGGCTTCAAGGCCGATAAACACGATCGTAAAACAAAAAAATGTGAAATTCGTAAAGGAGAGTTTAATGGCATCCGCTGAAACATGTGGTTTTCGTTAAATCAAATTCGAAGGCTTAACGTAACATTTGCCGAAAAGTAGCGAACCAAAGATCGTTGTGGCCGACCGTGGCAGTTCTAGCGACCCGCTATTCGTTTTCGCTTCTCTTTCGCCGTCTGCTTCAGCCTGCGAAGCGTACTGTCGAGACTGGCGGCATAGAGTTCTAAGCGTGGTCCGTTAGTTTTCGTCGTCTCCTCTTTTGTCGTTTGCTTCAGCCAACTATCGTGACTGGCTGCGCATATCTCTCTCTCGAATTCGAGCTTGAAACAGTGCAAAACATCTCGATCATTCGCTTGTGCATAACTGTTGGTTCTTTTTCGGTCGTCGCTTCGTTGCTTTGCCGGCGCATACATTTTGGACATACACACATACAAAGTGCCGCGAAAGTGAAAACAAAAACGTGTTGAACTCGTCGGAGCTCGCGCGCTGCATAATTTTATTTAACTCTGCTGGACTTATACACTCCGCGTCAACAGTTTATAGCCGAAACCATGGGAAAAAAAGGAAAAATAATAGGAGGAGTGGATCGTTGGCTATGGGCAATGATAGTGATACTGTGACAGTTGGCGATGCTCCATCTAGTGACAAGGTTAGTGCGAACGCAGCCAGCACCCGGTTCCCTGCATCGCGGATTTCCTTCATGATGCTGAAGGCTAGAGCCATTTTCGACAGGCTAGAGTCCATACGCACAGAGATGGATCGTGAAAAGCTGCGCCAAATGGATGAATATGATCTGCGAGGATTGTTGGAATCATTGACGGAGCTTAAATCTAATTTTATTGTGGCACACACCAGTTTGGACGAAGCGGATTTAGAGTCTATGTCTAGAGAAATACCAGGAAAATTTGACTCGGCCATTCTATCATTGAGGACCATTCTACAGCGTGAGTTGGGCAAGCGTTCGCAGCCCACGCATTGTTCCACGTTTCAAATGAACCCAAGTGAATCCCAATCCATAATGTACTTGGCCAATCAATCGCGCTTGCCACAGCTGCAGCTGCCCAAGTTCAGCGGAGCCTATACAGAGTGGACAATCTTCTATTCCATGTTCACAGCTGTGATTGATAGTGAAGCTGAGCTGACTTCTATCGAGAAGATACAGCATTTGCGGTCCTGTTTGAGCGGAGCGGCGTTGGACACCATTAGTTCGTTGGAGATGAGCGAAGCTAATTACAATACAGCATTCGATATTCTCAAAAAACGATTTGCTAATAAACGTCTCATTCTACAGGCACACATTAGAGAATTATTTGGGCTGGCGCGTGGGGACTCATCTGTTGTTCAGCTGCGGGCGTTTACGGACGCCGCCACCTCACATCTTCGCGCGTTGGAAGCGTTGGCAACTAAGGAGGAAAAAGCTGATTGCATCATCGTCCACACACTCTCGAAGAATTTGGACAGGGAGACTCAAGTTAAATGGGAAGCAGCTTCGTTGAATCACGATCTTCCATCCTGGGAGAAATGTTCTGCTTTTCTGGAACAAAGATGTCGTACCCTTGAAGGCATTCATCACTCCATGTAAAGGCAAGAGTGAGGTCAGGTTGGCAAGTCGGGGAAAACCGTTTCTGCGCATCATCGAAAATCGTTCGTGGCATCGTGCACTCTTGTCTCCTGTGTGTTGTGTGAGGGCACGAACCATATGATTGCCAATCGTCAACGGTTCAAAAGTTTATCGCCGAATGATCGTCACAAGGAAGCAAAGAGGCTCTTGTTATGTGTCAATTGCCTACGAAAGGGTCATCACGTGAAAGATTGTAAATCAGGTCCCTGCCGTACTTGCCAATCGAAGCACCAAACTCTTCTGCATTTCCTTCGTCCAACAGAGACATTCCGTACTGTTTCTTCAATTGAGCCGCAGCCAAATCATACTGCCATAGTTGCATTGTCGCTCTCCTTGCCACGAGCTCTTATATCCCAAAGTCCTTCTGATCCTGTTCTATTAGTCACCGCCGTCGTTCTCGTCATGTCGCGCACTGTTGGACTCGGGATCGCAATTGCTTTTTGTAACTACTCGTCTAGCTAATCAGGTTAAACTTCGAAAAACTAAATCGCTTACCGCAGTCTTTGGCATAGGAGATGATAACTTCTCAACTGAAGGTGTGTCGGTGGATTTCACTCTGAAATCGCGAATTTCCGATTTCACCACTAGTATCACTGCTGTCGTTGCCCAGAAGATTACGAACGATCAACCTTAAGTCTCAATTAGCACTGCTAATTGACCTGTACCTTCGAATATCCTGCTTGCTAACCCTTCGTTCCATTAAATGCAGAGAATGGATCTGCTCATCAAAGCTGGAATTTTCTTCGAGTTGCGTGGGAAAAATTCAGCTGGCGCCTGGATTACCTTTGCGGCGGGCACTCGGCCCCCAACTCCTCGTCGTTCATCGCAACCCAATCTTCGGATGACACCAATCACAGCACTCGGCTCGATGACTTGGTTCGTCAATTTTGGGAAGTGGAGCACATCTTTGAGCCAATCGCTAGGGCAACAAAGGAGGAACTTCACTGCGAGGAACACTTCGTCGACCATCACACTCGCTTACCCTCAGGGGAATATTCTGTTCGCTTGCCTATGATGGGAGATTGGGAGATTCCTATTTGCAAGCAAAGCGGCGCTTGGAAAATTTGAAGCGCAAGTTCGTGCGTAATCCAGGTCTTTATAAAAAAAAGATAGGCACAAGTGCAAATATTTCTTGCCACATCATTGCGTCATCAAAGAGGACAGCTCCACAACAAAGCTGAGGGTCGTATTCGACTGCTCTGCAGCTACCACCTCTGGTCTTTCGTTAAATGATCTGCTTGTGTCTGGTCCCACCATTCAAGCCAAGCTATTTCACACACTCATCCATTTTCGTACATTTTCGTTTAAGCACATCAACTCATTTGGAGTCATGATGCGCATTTTTGGCTACGTTCAGAAGATCATCAGTAGGACGAAGTCACCGGATCTCTCATCTGAGGACCTTCGCAAAGGATCGCATTTGTTATGTCGCATCGTTCAACGAGCACACCTGTATCCTGAGTACCTTGCTCTGCGGAAAGGGAACTGCATAAAGGCTTCTAGCAGTATCATCTCAATCTCGCCTTTCATAGATGACTTTGGTCTAATTCGTGTTGGTGGCCGCCTGCGGCACTCAACTCTCGGCTTCGATGCACGCCACCCAATCATTTTGCCCAAGGATCATCCATTGACGTTCGCCATTATTACTCACTTTCATCGGAATCATAACCATGCTGGTCCGCAGTCACTACTTGGAGCGATTCGCTTACAGTTTAGGCCCATCGGCGGCATAAAAACTGTGTCTCGCGCCTTGAGAAAATGCGTCATCTGCTGCCGGTCCAGACCTCGTCTTGTGGAACACATCATGGCTGACCTAACGAAGGATCGAGTACAGGATTCGCCTGCATTCAGCGTCACTGGAACTGACTACTGCGGTCCCTTCTACTATAAGCCAGATGGCCGCAGTCGAACGCCGATGAAATCTTATATCTGCGTGTTCATCTGTTTTGCAATAAAGGCCGTCTGGTTGGAATTGGTGAAGGACCTAACCACTGCCACCGTTGAAGTGGCCTTTAGCGCGGGTGATCAAGGTTATCGCTGGAGCTGATGGCGCTGTACGAGTTGCCATCCTGAAGACCCCATCTGGAACTACTCGTCGAGCTGTCAACAAGCTGTGCGTCCTTCCAGTTGAGGATCCTGTTAAAACCCTGGTCTTTCAACGGGGAGAGTATGTTCGAGCAGCAGCCGTTAATAGCTCTTAAGTAACGTCAAGAACTTCTCTCTTAAGCTTTCTATTATCACGCTCATCCCATGTACGCTCTCAGTACATACACGCACACACATATTTAACATTCTTACTTCTTATAATCTGCTGCTTCGACCCTTCCGTCGGCAGTCGGTCAGTCCTCTTCGTCGAAGGCACCTACCACCTAAAAGTCAGTCGGTCAGTCCTCTTCGTCGAAAGCACCTAACACCTAAAGCTAAGTTCACGGCCACGGCTTCTAACAAAAAACACACAAACAATAACGAACAATAAACGCCAAATTGTAACCTTAACAACGGAGCAATTTGTAATTTGTAAATGTGGAGTCAGAGTCAGAGAAAAAGCTCGGCAGCTTCCAACACAGACATTAGTTTCATATCCTTCCAATATGGGTCCAAGTCATAGTATACGATCATGGTCCACTTAGAAGTTGCTATTCTTGATGTTCCAAGCTTCTTATAAAATACTCCAGGATTGTTTGCGAATTGTGTCACATATATTGACTGTGACAATGCTAAAGGAAGCATGAGCAACAGCACTAATAATGTTGATGTAAATGTAGGTAACAATATCCTTGTTCGTTGTGTGGGGGGCTTATCAAAAGCCGTGGTGTCATTGATCACGTTGTTGGACCGTTTGATTGCCACATCTTCTGGAAATAGCGGCGCTAGACGAGTGATCGGGCGCTTGTATACGCCAGATGCTGTCTTAACATCAACCACTCGTACGTGGTTGTCCTGTCCAGGATATGTCTTAATGATGCGACCCATTGGCCACTTCATTACTGGAAGGTTGTCTTCCTTCACCAAAACTAATAATCCTTCAGGTACGTTTGGTGAAGCAATTCTTGCAATTCTTGGAGGTATTCCGTAGACCATTGCTTCCAGAATGAATGCTTTAGGCGCGATACCAATTACCAGCGCTTGACCAATGTTTTTCCTTGATGATCAGTATTGACTTTAGGTGGCGTTTTTAATGGTTCACCATGTTGTATCAGTGGGATCATTTGACACTGGAGTAATGGGTCGAGAATTGAGAATCGCTTCAATTTCGATTATCACTGTGTTTAGTTCTTCAAATGTCAATGAGGCTGTGTTGGCAGTTGTTATCAGCTGCTTTTTTGCTGATTTTACCGCCGCTTCACAGAGGCCGCCAAACGATGGAGCCCTGGGAGGAATGAATTTAAATTCCACTTGTTTATTGTTTCAATGATTCGTGATCAGAGCACTTGCCTTTGAGCTGAATATAGCTTCATCTAATTCTTTGAGCTGGTTATTTGCACCCACAAAGTTCGTTGCATTGTCGCAATGGTTAGTTTGGCACTTCCCACGTCTGCTTAAGAATCGACGCAGAGCTGCCAAGAATACATCTGTGGTCAGGTCGCATACCAACTCCAGGTGCACAGCCTTTGTGGAAAAGCAACAGAACACGGCGATGTATGCCTTATCTGGTCTTTTGCCTCGGATCTTATGGTTGATTGAAATTGGTCCACCGTAGTCGACGCCTGCATTAAGAAATGGTCGGGCTTATGTGACTCGTTGCGCTGGAAGATTGCCCATGATCTGGTGCATCAGCTTTGGTCTAGCCTTGGTGCATCTAACACAGCTGTGAATGATGCTTCTAGCCATAGTCTTGTCATTGATGATCCAATATTGTTGTCTCGCAATCGGCCTTAATGCTTGGGTACCACAATGCATGTTCTCCTCATGGAGTTCACGCAAAATCATTTTGACTATTGGGTCATTGTATGTTTTGCGTTGTATGGAATTAGAGCTTCTTCAAGTCCACCACCAACTCATCGTCTCCTAGGAAGGGAGATAATGATATGATCGAGCTCTTTTTATCCACAGTCTTTTAGCGTTGTAAATGTTTTACATCTGCTGTAAACTCGACTTGTTGGTTCGCAGGATTATAGCGCGGTCATGATTCAGTTCTCCTGCACACAGTGTCGTTGTATGCGCTCTGTTGGTTTTGTAGCAGACGCGTACACTTATGCTACATTGCGTTGCAGCTTGTAAAACGAGTTGCTATGTCTGCATGTATATAATTCGTCCCCAAGTCCGCTAGGTGCGATTGGCAAGCTTACATGCTTAGCCTTCCTCTCAAGATTGCTGGGTTCTATGGTGGGTGCCTTCGTCCATTTGTCTCAAAATCCGTGCAGGAATAATGGTCCATATAACCACAGATTGTGAATTGCCAATCTGCTTGCTGCGATCCCTCTCGACAGGACATCGGCTGCGTTTTTGGCCGATGACACATGACGCCATTGTGACTGGTTTGTTAACGCCTGGATTTTGGCTATTCGATTTGCCACAAAGGTATGGTATGTTGATGATGATGCGTTTATCCAGGTTAGCACAACGGTGGAATCACTCCAAAAGCATCCTGAAACCGTGTTAATGTCCATTTGCAGATCCTTTCGGACTCGGTTTGTAAATTCGGAACCAAGGACTGCAGCACACAGTTCTAACCGTGGTAGTGATTGTTTGGCTGTCGGCGCCACACGTGATTTAGAACAGAGCAGTCTTGCTGACACTTGGTTGTTATTGTATGTAGCGCGTACATATACTGCTGCGCCATTTGCTCGTTCTGATGCAAACGTGTGGAGTTCTTGGGTAACTGGAATTTTACCATCATAGATATGCCGAGGGATTTGCATCTTGTTCAATTTTTGTAAGTCTTCCCGGTAATCTTTCCATTCGGTTTGGCGCTGTGATGGTAATTCATCATCCCAATACAGTTTGAGCTTCCAAAGTTGTTGCATGAAGATTTTTGCTTTACTACCACCGGTGCAAAGAGTCCTAGTGGGTCAAAGATTTGGGCCAGTTCGGAACATACCACACGTTTGGTGATACGTGTAGCCTGGCTTTTTTGTGTTCGTCCACCCAATTTGTCCTTCTTCGGCATACAGATGAGACCCAGAGTTTTCACGCTTTAGTGCTCTACTGTCTCTTCTAGTTTGACATCGCTTACAATATCTTCTTTGGGGAGTCCTTGGCGAAGTTTCTCATTGTTAGAGCACCACTTGCGCAATTTGAATCCGGAAGTAAGCAATATCTTATTTAGCTCTTGTCGAACTTGTTTTTCTTGTTGAATTGCCTCTGGAATAGTGTTTGCTCCAGTTAGACAGTCGTCAACGTAGAAATCGGTTTTTAATGTTGATGATCCTACTGGTAGTCTGTCTTTGTATCGAGTTGCCAAATGATCCAGACATTTCGTTGCTAGGAACGGAACAGCTGTGGTCCCATATGTGACTGTTTTCAGGCGATAGTACCTGATCTCTTCGGACGGATTGATTCTCCAGACAATCATCAGATGGAATTGATCCTCCGGATTCATCCACACTTGTCGGTACATATTTTCTATGTCCGCTGTGAATACGTACCTATGAGTTCGAAATAGTAGAAGAATGGATATAAGTTCGCTCTGAACTGTGGGTCCAGCATGCAGAATGTCGTTCAAAGATTTCCCGCTTGCTGACTTGCATGAGAAATCGATTACTACCCAAAGCTTTGTGGTGGTGCTCTCAGGTTTGAGTACACAGTGATGTGGAATGAAGTAGTGTTTTTTACGAGCCTGTGATGCTGGCACCATCTTCATATGTCCTAGTCCTTCATACTCTTCCATGAAGTCCACATAATTCTTCCAAGTTTCTGTTGAGATTCGACTCCCCCAGGTCTGAAGGGTTTTGTGAAAATGGGAGCTTTACAATCAACCGACCATCCGAAGCTGTCTGAAGGTTTTCTATAAAATGAGCTTCGCACTGTGCTTCTACTGGAGTGCGTGGTTTTTCTTTCGTCTCTAGATTGTCCAGAATCTTTCCATGAGCTCGTTGACTCCCGTTGCACAAATGGGTGAGGAACTGCCACAATCCATCCCAGTTTTGTGTTTTGTAGCAACGGGCCTCCTATCCTTAGCTGTTGTTGATCTGGTAGCAGCAATGAATAGTGATGCTCAGCTCCGATTAGCATGTCGATTTTGCCTAGCTTATGGAAGTTTGGATCTGCCAGTGGGAGCTTGCTTGGTACGTTCAAGCTCTCTGAATCGAGTGCCTGAGCTAGTTGATTCGCTATTATTTTGGTAATACAAAAGCTTCAATTCTTTGCGTAAAACCATTGTGAAGGGATGTCGTGAGCACATTTACTCGTGCTCTGCTGGTCTTTGATTGACCTCCAATTCCTTCTTTCCGTAATGATGTGTCTTTTAGTTTGAGTGACAACATTGATGCCATTCGTTCAGAGATCAAGTTAATCTGTAATCCTGAATCGAGCAGTGCTCTGAAATTAACAACCTGCCGTTGTTGGCTTCTACTGCCACCTTTGCTGTGGCCAGTAGATTGTAACTTGCTGCACCCACCGTCGATGATCTTGATTCGGTAGCTGCGCCTGATGCTGTTTGTTTTGTGATTTGTTCTAAAACAATTTTTTCAGTTGCAGAAATATGCATAAGTAATATTTTGTAATACCCGTTGGTATTACACAGTGACACCGTGACACAGTTGTCAATTTAACATGTACCATAACACCTCACGACAAAACACTATAGCTATAGCCACTGCAGCGAGTTCTGCTGACAATTCAGTCTCTCCGCAGAGGGCGAAGACATCGGTGCAATTGCTGACCATCAAAGAGACGCAATTGCCCAGAAGACAATAAACTTATCCATAATACACAAACATATATTTTTACAGTCTCAGCACTTTTGTATCTCTGTTACCTATAAATAAGAATCAGTTTTATCAATAAAGTCAGTATCAGAAACAGTACCACAACAGCCTGTCACTCACCTTCCATCGCAACCATCAGAGGCTGTCGCCGTGTCTTCAGACCCTCCTTTGCGCACCGTAGGATACCCACTCCGCAGTCCAACTGGTTCAAGTTCTAGTTGCGAAGACCAAACTGTAGACAGTTTATGTACCGTATGCAACCCGGCTTCCTACACACACACACACATTAACATTTAGTCGTAAGGTGTTATGTTACATGTTAAACTGACAACTGTGTCACGGATATTAAAAAATATTACTTACGCATATTTCTGCAACTGAACATTCTCCCGGCCGTTGAACTGGTGTTCAACCATCGTCCAAGTCGACGGCAAATCGGTGTGTAAGGGGAATAGCGGGTAATGACACGGCTGGATCGTGATTTGATGGCCTTGGTTTCCATAGTTGATACTTCTTCCTGAGTTCGTAGGCATGTTAGTTTGGTCCCAGACTTTTGGTTCATTACCACGATCAAAAAATGGAAATGAATACGCAGTCATATAGTTATATATATTCATATATTAAATATTTAGTAGCCATTCTAATTGCAAATAAAAGCGCAAAAACAGTCGTAAAAGCTATATTCGAATCTTTTATTCTAAAGTACGGTCCAATGAAGACGTTCATTACGGACATGGGAACTGAATATAAAAATTCAATTATTAATGACTTGTGCAAATACCTAAAAGTAGACAATATATAACATCTACTGCACACTACCACCAGACATTAGGTACCATTGAAAGGAGTCACAGAAAATTCAATGAGTACATATGTACGTTCGTACATATTTATTTATTTATTTAATTAACAATTATCTTGTAATAATGGTATTTATGTAGTTACAAAAGAAGGAAAGAAGAGAAGTTAAAAGTTTGTTAAATTTAGGTAATTATAAATATTACATGCTATTAGCTTAAGGGATGTTCAGGGGATAAGGTATGACAGAGGGAGTTATAGTTATGGCATATAACCTTAAAAGGTTCATGTTGGGCATCAGTAGATAAAACTGATTGGGACATATGGTTACAGTATTTCGTTTACTGTTTTAACACAACTCCGTCAGTAACCCATAATTATTGTCCATACGAACTTGTATTCGGTAAACAACATAACCTACCGATTCAATTTAATAGCTTAGATAGAATAGAACCAATTTATAACATAGATGATTACGCCAGAGAGGTTAAATTTAGATTAGAAACCGCTTAGAAAAGAGCGAGAATACTTTTAGAAGAAAATAAAGCTAAGCAAAAGAAATTTTATGATAATAAAGTTTTGGATTTTGAGCTAGAAATAGGAGACCAAGTTTTGTTAAAAAACGAAACTGGTCAAAAGTTGGAACCAGTTTATATAGACCATTTGAGGTTATAGAAATATAAACTAATATCTATATAATAATAAAGAATAAAAAGAATAAGGAACAAAAAGTTCATAAGGATAGTTTAAAAATGTTTTATCAATAAAAAGAAAAATAAAAAACAAAAAATGTTTCATGATAACGGTTTGATCAACCATAATTCATAATAAAACAAAAACAAGAAGAAAAAATCATTTCATTCAATTAAAAAAAAAAGGTAATTTCATAATCATCTTTATTGCTGATATGGTCATACCTAAATAAGAATTTTCAATATGAAAAAATAAATAGATAACTAATCAAAAAAAAAGTATGTATATATACATAGGTTAAATAATAATAATAAAATAATAACTGTAATAAAATAACTTCATTATATTCAGGCAGGCTCCGTTTTTCATTTACTTTTGCGGATTACGTTTTCACCCAAAACGTTTCGTTTTCGTTTTAAGGTGCTCCAGTTTTCACATATTTTTGTTATCGATATGATACATTTTGAAGTCCGAACTAAATTGGGCGGGAAACAGCTATGCTCACCCAGATGTTCTGTTAAGCGCATGTTACATGCACATTTGTGCTGTTATGCGCAAAAATTTATTTCTTGCCAACGTTCCGATAACCAAATCGGAATGCGTCAGCTGTTTACACCAAAACGAAATTTGTTGTTGCCGTGGCCAATTTTGTCCGAACCAAATTTGAGGTTGGGTTAAAATAAAATTATTTATAAAGAAAGCACAAATTAAATTACCCTGATATAGCCTGGCTGATTACGTTATTTTTCAAAAGGAGGGAGATGTAGTATGCACACATAAAGAGCACATACTGTACCTAGTATATGTGGAAGAACACACATTGTAACACTTTGTTGCGATGCTTACGTAAAATCAAACCTCAGGCATAATTCATGCCTCGAGCTATCATAAGTGCAGCCGATAAGTTTACATAACTCGACGGCCCAAAGAATATGATAAACTGCATGTGCATACGACATTCTTTCTCACGCTTATCAAGCATATACATAATGCGGCCACTCCGCTGCCGGCGTCTCTGGCAGCGCAGCTACGCGGCCTTAGCCAAGCAAGCTCCAAATTATAAGATTTCAACGCAGTCAATAAAGAACCAACAAATGAACAACTACTTAATTTACAAGAACCGTAAAACCAATTACAATAGAGGGCCACTGTGGCCTTCTTTACTCTATCCTCTATGCTCAGTTTCCAGTCAAGCTTTCTGTACAGGATTAGGCTAAGATACTTGGCACTGTTGCTAAAGGCTAGAGCCTCTCCACAGAGTTTTGGGGGAGTCAGTACCGGAACTTTGTACTTCTTAGTGAAAAGCACTAGTTCCGCTTTAGACGGGTTGACACAAGTCTGCGGAAATTCACCGGAGAATGCTATAGCAACATCGTGCGCATACGCCACCACGCGGCAACCACCCCCCTCTATCTCCCGCAGCAGTTCGTTCACTGCCACGTTCCATAAGAGGGGCGAGAGGACTCCGGCCTGCGGTGTTCCTCTGCTGACAAATCTGGTGGATGTTAACGTCCCCAGTGCTGCCTAAACCGTCCTGCATTGTAGCATCTGATCGATTAGGCTAACCGTCCGGGAGTCAACCCGCAGGTCCGTCAGTGCACCCGTGATGGCGGTCGGAAAGATGTTATTAAAGGCGCCGTCTATGTCGAGGAAGGCTACCAGAGTTTACTCCTTACAGTTAAGGGACGTTTCGATGATTGATGTGATCGTGTGCAGGGCCTTTTCTGTGGATCTTCCCTTCCGACAGGCATGCTGGGAGTTTGAGATTAGACTGGGCGGAAACTCGCCGTGACATGAGCCGTTCCATCGTCTTCAGAAGGAAGGAAAGAAGCTTGTCACCTAACATCAAGACAACTGTAATTTTGAATACCCTCATGCAATATACGAATGTAATAAACTGATATATTTATGTACATATGTATGTACATAAGATATTTCATAATTGAATTAGAAAATGTATGGGTATTGTCCATGAGAGTATTCAAGGTGCGACCGGCATCTAAATTTTTGCTTTGCAGATTCCCGTCGGAATGCGCGCGATTGACAATTGATTTGAAATATATGTAAAACCAATTCCATTTATATGTATGCATATTTATTTTAGTATATGTATACCTATTTTTTTTTATATCGTATATTTAGATACATCATTATTTTAGTTTTAATAAACAAAGAAGTCGAGAACCGACGGCGTTTACATAATTTTTATAATTTATAATCAACCTGTTTAAAATAAGGAAATAAATGTGTAATTATATTATTGTAATATTTTATATTTTGTAGTATAATTCAAACAAATAACAGCTTTTATTTTATTTCCCGCGCCCTAGTGTACCATACCCCCACCCCCTGCCCATTCTTCATTTATTTTGTGGCGGTAGGTCAGCTCATCAAAAGACCCAAAACAAGAACCAAACTCAAATTTCAGTTCTAGCGGCCAGCAATACTAAACACACACACGCAAAGTACGTGAGAATGCGTGTGCACCCATACATTAAAACATGCTGGAGGCACAACAGAAAACAGAAATAAATCCAGCTTTCAAACTCTGAAAACGAAAAAAGCATACAATCACATATTTTGGTCGAAACATATTGCGTGTGTACTAACACATGCAAAGATGTTCTCTCTGCGTTCTCTCTCATGATGACGCGTCAGTACTCTGGGGTACTCTGGGGTACTCTACGCGCTAGCCCGTGTGTGACGCTTTCGTAGTATGAACTGGCACATCTATATACTGTATGTGTTCAGGCCAGGAGTAGACAGTTTCCGCGCACTGTGCCGGCTCCGCGCGCCTCGGTCCGCCCTACTACAAACAGTATGGTTAGTGATAAAACTTAGACCTCATCATTATTCTTGATAAAATTAAATAAAGCTGAAAAATAATGACTATCTATGATTTTTAGTTTTTTCGCTTAAAATAAAACTCAACAGGAATTTACGGCTTCTGTGTTAGAATGTTCGCCAATGTTATTGCATATCCATGTTAAGGGACCACAAAGCTACCCCATGCGCTGATTTACAAATCATGGCGGCAATGCAGAGATTGTACAAAAAAAAAGATTTTGGTGTACATAATGTTTTTTTAGGTCCATTAAAACTAAGAGATTTTTTTTATTAAAAAACAAAAAAAATAATCATTATTTACGGTCCCTGGTCTGAACGTGTCGTCGGACGCTGCGTAGCCACTGCAAATTGATTTGTTCTTTTTGGTTAAAATAATGATCCGATCTGATCCAGATAGTATCCGGTAGATATGGTCATTCTCTATGATTGTGCATTTTTGGTTTTCTCAGAATATCTTCAAAATTGTGGACGCCACAGATTTTCGTCCTTTGTGGGGGCGGAAGGGGGCAGAGCGGAGTTTTGAAATACACTTGTAACAGTGACATATCACAGAAGTCTGGATACAAAATTTCGTTTCTCTAGCTCTTATAGTCTCTGAGCACTAGGCGCTCATAGGGACGGACAGACGGACGGACAGACAGACCTGGCTCAATCGATTCGGCTATTGATGCTGATCAAGAATTTATATGCTTTATGGGCTCGGAAACGCTTCCTTCTGGACGTTACACACATCCATTTTCACCACAAATCTAATATACCCCTATGCTCATTTTGAGTATCGGGTATACAAATTCTCGGGAAATTTTAGGGATATATTTTTGCTAAGGTCAGTCAAAGTTGAAAAAGAGGCCAAAATTTTAGATGGTTTGCAAAATAAGTTTTTCTATAGAATTGCCTATGCAACTGACCATATTTTTAAAAAGTTTTCCTAAGAATTATAGCACCTAATAAAAGATACCAAAAACAGAATCATACGTTACATAGTTTACTTGTTTACCTGAAAAATGCAGTATGCGAATAAAAGTTGAATACTTTTGGCACACTTTTTAACAATTTTAACCTTTGAGTGCACATATGTATCTTCTAAACTAAAAGATTATTTTGAAAATTAGATTTTCGCCTTTTTCGCAAATATGACAGCAAGCTGCTATGGGTTGTGCCGAAGCAGTTAAGATTCCATATTCTACACAGATGTCACGACAAGTGAAGTGAAGTTTGAGTCTACTGCGATCAGAACACCACCTGCACGTCGAAACGAACGATCATTTCTTAAAGTTGTATACCAACCTGACAACACTCTGAAACTAAGAATGTCGGGTTTTAGCCAGGTTTCGGTAAACACAATAACGTGGGATGCAAATGCAACACTATCTCGAAAAAGCCTCCAACATTTTTATTCGTTAATAAGAGGGAAGTAAGTTTTTGAATGGGTGGAAGGATGGATGGGAAGGATGGGAAGATGTGAATGGCACGTTGGGCTGATTTGAGAGAGTTATGGGCGGCCTATAAATGTTCTTAGCCTTAAACTCTTTCACAGCCAAATGCTCTGGCCAAAATTTGTCAGAGCAAATGGTATCAAATTGAGTTAGGAAGACGCTTATCTTAAAGGAGGCTATCTCCCTGGCATAAGAAAAAATTAATTTCTCCACCTTTAAGCCGACGGCTTTTATTTTGCTTTGTATAAAAGCAGATACATCATTAGATTTGAGGTCAGAGGCCAGGACAAAAACTTGCCGTTTTGGTGGGACCCCCACCAGTGGTTGTGGCACCAAAGGCCTGGTACCTGTGATGGCAATGTCCGGTGGTTCGGGACGTCTGTTTACTGGTGTGATCGAAATAGACGGGATAGCTAAGGACTTTGCGGACCCAACGGAAATGGACACTATTGACGTTTCCGACTGCATGCTCTCCGAGGTGATAAATTCGGCTACCGAAATTGCATCACCAGCAGCAGTCATTGCCCTGGGGGTGCCAAAAAATATCAGCTGCTGCACACTTGCATTAGTCGGAGTTAGTATTTCAGCTACGCGCGGCTGAGGGACAGTTGGCACTTGCAGATCGCGCGGAGTAGCCCTTTTGCGCCTCGGAGACTCATTAAGCAGTTTCAAACCGCTAAACTGAGACTACATGGAGGCTAGGAGCCGATCGTATTGGTTTTTAAAACCAACGGTCAGCTCCTTAAAGCCATTCCGCGTCTGCTTTATGAATGTCCATGTCTTTCTCAACCGCACAGCATGCCTCACAACTGTAATGTAAACCATTTCGTTTCGCGACAGCATCACCCACAGGTCAGAGAACCCAGCGAATTTTGCGTGCACTTCACTGTCGCAGAACCAGCAGGGGACTTTCGGCTGATCATGGGGGATCTCCTTCTTACAAGTTTTTTTGGCGCTGCCCACCGAGAACTCCATTCTTATTTAATTTTTTTATTTAAAAACACTAAAAAAAAAAACAAATTCAATACAAATTGGTATCAGACCAATGAGACAGACAAACGCTTAAAGCGGAATTAGTAAAAATTAGCTAATAAAAGAGAGCGCTACTGCCAAAAAAGTTTCGTGAGCGAGAGAGGAAGAACAGTTAATTAAGTTTGGGTAATAGGGAGATAGCGATAGAACAGCGAATTTTACGAAATGAGAGCGGGCTAAATACAATGTGAGAGCGTATGTACTTACAAACAGCAACAAAAACAAACACACGACTAACCGACGCATGAAAAAAAAATTAATTATGTTTTTAAAAAATTAAAAGGCATGCACTCGCGGTAAGTAACGATTTTCAGATATTTAGGCTGATTAGAGAGTTAATTAAAGGATTATTTTGTCAAAGCACCGGCTGCTTATGCAAAATAAAATGAAAAGAAGCGAAGCGCAAAACAAAAACACGTCTGGTCACTACGAAGGAGAACGAACGATGACGAAAGAAAACGATCGATTCTACTGGATTTTATCGAAACTTTACTGGTCTGCCTGTCTGGTTTGCTGCTATCTTCTGATTGCTTGAACAATTACGAGATGAAAAGGAAAAGTACGAGACAACAAAAAGTACAGCACAATCGCTGACTTTAAAGAGCTGCCAAAAAGCCACGCATGAATAAAAAAAAATATATATATTCTTATCCAGTGTTGATATTTATTAAGAGAGAGTAACAGCACAATTATGAAAAAATTTAAAGACAATTGTCGACTTTATGACAAAAAAAAAGGCAATCGTGCCCACTGGGCACTGTGTAACAGTAGATAAGAAACAGACGCACTCGGTGAGAGCTAGTCAGTGACTGCTCCTAGACTCTATCTGCTAGAAGGTATGACATTTGCATGTTATTGTTGGCCAGATAACTTACATTTTGACATCCCAGCTGAGGTAAGAAATTCAGAACTAAGTACTCCCTACTAGTGCCACTATATGCCCTACTATATACCACTGGTATTCGCCTTTAAATTATTGCGCACTGAGCGTTTCTAAATCCAAATTGATTATCTCGATACTCCCGATACAATAATTACTTTAGTTGTGCGTAGTATAGTATTTTTAATATTAATGGCCACTAAATTACGTCAAAAAGAAACTTTATTTACCATTAAAAAATAAACAATATTGCTTGCAGGAGAAATTGTTTTTGTATTAGTATGGTATTGTATCTCTGACTAGGAAGATTGATGTAACCTCCGATGTTATCCGTTTATTATTATATTTTCCGCCAAAATATATAAATAAATATAAATGAAAGCATTTATAGCATATCCCTTGGTATTTTTTCAACGTGTGAGTTCACCATCCAAAACTCTATATTTGGAGTAGACTTGTCTTCATATGTATATTTAAATGCTTAAAAACCTGAAATTTTTAACAACTACACACAGAGTGAAACTTTATTTAATAACAATAATCATATTTATATACGCATGAATGTATGTATTTAAAATTTTCCAATGTTGCTGTAGCTTTAAGAGCAAATAAAAAAAAAGCCTTTTTTAAATAGGTCTGCTTCACCGGGTCCACTGGGAATTATATAATTGTAACCATGGTAATCGTGCCCTGCCCTTTTTTCTCCTCTCGGTTGGGTTTCGGTCCCGGTTAATGCTAATAAGCTTATATTTTTGCAAATATTCTTTTTAATCTTTGCTTTGCATATACTTGATCAAATCAATGACGCGGTTCGAGTAGCCGAACTCATTGTCATACCAAGAAATTAATTTGACGAACTTGTCGTTAAGCGATATGCCAGCCTTAGCGTCAAAGACTGAAGAGTGGGTATCGCTAAGGAAATCAGTTGAGACAACTTCCTCGTCAGTATAGCCAAGAATTCCTTTTAGAGGACCATTGGCAGCCTCCTGTACCTTGGCTTTGATTTCGTCATAGCTAGCGCCCTTGCCCAAGCGCACAGTTAAATCGACAACAGAAACATTAGGTGTGGGAACCCGGAAAGCCATACCAGTCAATTTGCCGTTTAGAGCAGGGATGACCTTTCCAACAGCTTTTGCAGCTCCAGTGGCAGCAGGTATAATATTTTGGGCAGCGCCACGACCATCACGCCACAATTTCCCGGATGGACCATCGACAGTCTTCTGAGTAGCTGTAGTGGCGTGTACAGTGGTCATCAGACCCTCAACAATCTCAAAATTGTCGTTAATAACCTTAGCTAAGGGAGCCAAACAATTAGTAGTGCAGGAAGCATTCGACACAACCTTCATGTCGGGCTTATAGGCATCTAAATTGACGCCGCACACAAACATAGGTGCATCTGCGGATGGCGCCGAAATTACCACCTTCTTGGCACCGCCCTTTAAATGAGTCGATGCTTTTTCAATTGTAGTGAATACACCAGTGGATTCTACCACGTATTCCGCGCCAGCGCTGGCCCAGTTGATATTAGCTGGATCGCGTTCGCTGAAAACAGTAATTTTCTGGCCGTTCACAACCAGAAAACCGCCCTCAGCGGCTACAGTACCCTTGAAACGACCATGAGTTGAGTCAAACTTGAAGAGATATACCATATAGTTGACATCGATGAATGGATCATTGACGGCAACAACGGATGCGCCCTTGTCGATAGCAGCGCGTAGTACCAGACGGCCGATGCGTCCAAATCCGTTAATTCCGATTTTCGACATGTTTCGAGTTATTATTGTTGTTTTGCACAATTTCTAGAAAAAAAAATGTACACATATGTGTAATTAGTAAATTGGAAAGAGTAATGAGTAGCCGTTAAGAAGTGGAAGTTCACTACCGTTCAGTTCGCTTGCAAGGAATCGACTGTGCTATAT